>VYXB01007523.1:618565-650145 GCA_013397135.1 Pachyramphus minor
AAAAAAAAAAAAAAGGACTTTTTCTGAGGAATAGATGGCTGTAAATGTTATGTTACCTTGTTCACTTAACATATCCCATTTCCATTTCTGGATGGCTATGGCAACATGTGCCCACAGGGAAGGGGAAACTTGTTCTTCCCAGCAGCCCAGTTCCTGGTGAGGGGCAGCAGCCTTGCCAGTGCTCTTGGAGGGTCTTGGCTGTTACTGGCTGGCTGGAGGTAGAGACTACCACAGTAGTGGTAGTGTGCAGCAGTGGGGATCAAACATCATGCCAGCTGCATTTCTCTTATATAGTAGTATAACTTACCAGTGCCTTGCTTGAACTTTAGTTATTTGATCACTGTCCCAGTCTCAGTCTCATTTGAAGACTGCTAGCTAATTCCGTTTCATCAGAATGATAGGACGGCAGAAATTCAAGAAAATGCCAATGATGATATGCAGTATAAAGGTCCTATACAGTATGCAATTACTGGCTGGTACAGAAAACAGAAATCTGTATTTTTCCAGCACATGTAACATATTCCAAAAGTAGCTGACGTAGCACAAGAACCTGGTATTTTCCCCCTTTTTGGTAATGGATTGAATAAGTTTTGAAGCTGAGTGGAGCAAAGCAAGGCAGAACATAGAGTCAGATGTCCAGCAAGTGAGGGACTTAATATCAAGAAAAAGGATTGAGGTTCTTAATGACATTTGTGATATCATCATACAGGATTTTGTACTTGAGGCTTCTCAGTCTGAATTACTCTTACCCAGCTACTCCTGGAAGTTGAGCTACTAGGGTTGTTCTGACCAAACTCTTCCTAAGTGGACATGTTACTTTTCTTCAAGCTTATTTAACCGAGAATGACTTTGAAATTTTATCACTATGGAATCATAATCACAGATATTACTATCACCATATAAAAACTATTGTTTAGCAGTAGCTTTAACTCCACAGATTTTAGAATTCCACAGTATTTTTCACACTTAGAAAAGATAATATTTTTCTCACATATTCTTTTCTACTGACTTTTGGAAAGGTCTCATGGCAGTTTAAATGCAATAAGCATGACATTTAACTAGTGTGCTATGAAGTGTATCTTGGTGCAGAGATACTCCACTTCAAAGCTCCATCCATCAGATATCCATAGTCCTGAGTTAGAGTTTGGCTTTGTTTTAGGTATCCTTAAACAGGCATGTTTGAGATCATCTCAAGGACAGTGAGAGAATTAGAGACCAAGCCATCATCATTGTTATGATTAAACTGTTAATCTTCATTTGCCAGTTTAAGTTTGGCAGGAAGTGAATGAGAACAATTTAAAGTTTAGATATTCAGCTTTATGCACTAAAAAAATAATAGTGGATTTTGCTTGAATGAATATTCTGAGCCTTCTAATGTGAGAATAAAATGATCAACCATATAGTTACACCAAGACAAAGCTGAATTCTGTTTAGAATCATCCTAAAAAAACATTCAGTGAGAAAACTACTGTCTCTTCTCACTGGCTTTCTGGTTAAAAAAACTCACCAGGGTGAGCTACATTAATATTACAGTTTTATGTGTGTTTATAATTCAGCTTTGCTTTCTTCAACTTATTGATGTATCTGAACAGCATTTGAAATAATTTATATTTTAATTTGCTTGTAGTTTTTTTATGAAGTAAAGGAAAAATGCTTATTGCTCTGCCATTTGGAGGCAAATACAGCATGTAAATCACTTTCTTGGGAAAAAAATCCTTGGGTAGGTAGATTATATAATGAGTGACAAATGATCATTAACATATCTAGATTGAACATAATTTGCATCAAATTCCATATACATATTTCTTAGTGGTTTTAGCCCAACCTTGTGTTTTGAAGAACTGCATTGAAGTCTGTAGAAAAAAGAGTACCTGTCCAAGTTTCAGAAGATTTGGAATCCAAAACAAGCAGGTCTCTAAAGTTGGGGGGAAAATGACTTAACAATTTAGAAATTGCTCAAATTTTAAAGTCCTTGATTTTTAAAAAACTATACTGGAAATTAAAACTGACAAAAGAAGGAAATTATTTAGTTATTCTGTGCTTCTGCACATCAGTTCAGGTTTGGAGGCGTTCCTTTCTGTCCTATTTCACGGAACTTTTCTCTGGATTCAGAAAAGTGAGGTGGTGCCAAATGATGATGTGCTAAAAATATGCTTACAGCCTGGGCTATCTTTGAGTTGTCATGTGCAATCACTTCTGGTCTGGATTTGGAGTGGTCACTCAAAATCAGAGTTTCTAGGAGCTGCCAGTTGAACTCAATAAGTATCCTAATGCTTGGTTTCCTTTCTTAATACAGTGTGCATATCCAAGTTAGAAATTTTATGTGATATCATGCAGCTGCTTTGTGCAAGTGTTGTTCAAACTGCAATTGCTTTCATTTTTTTTAATTGGTAGTGTTTGGTATATTCTATAGACGTATACAGATTTTAAAATCTAAATTTATGAAATACAGATTATAATAGCAAGAGAAATAGGCCCTCCATGAAGATGGTACTTTTTTTTTTTTTTGGACTCTTCACCTGCCTTCACAAGTTTTCTATTCTCTGGGGTTTTTTCATCTTCTAGTTACTTCTTGTACTATCTCTCTGTGCTGTTCTGTTCTGTCTCCTTTTATTCAGGGCCATTTCATTTTTATTGTTCTCCAAATCTCTGCAATACAGCAAGTACAGCCTTCCTGTTTTGGGTTGCTGCTGTCCCCTGAAGTTGAAGTGCAATTTCCCCCATATTTCTTCCTTCCTATTCTGTATTTGCCATTAGCCATAATGGTAGCAGTACTGGATAGCATGTATGTAACTATAACTTGTTCCAGCTGAACCTCTGTATGAGCTGATGCTTTGGACTTTTCCAGGCTGACAGGCCAATTTCCTTCAGGACTTCCTTCCAATTCTGATGCTTGCCACATCCTGAGCAGGGTGCTCCCCTCCGTGCCCTCTGTTTCTTGCAGAACTGATGAGCTCTCCACTTCCTAGTCCTGTAGTGGTAAACACTACTGCAGGGGGGACATGCCTGCAGTATAGAGTCCTCCTGCTCCCATCCTTCAGGTTACCGTGTGTCTGAGGATGCTCCTTGCTCTGTATTATGGCCAAAAAGAGAGGTACATCAAACCAGAAAGAGGACCACTATGGTTCAGTTGCAGTAGTGGAAGTAGAAGCAGAATCTGAGCCATATTAACCACAGCAGTGGGCATGCCCTCATGTTCACAGTGTTCCCATGTGCAGGTCTATCTGTCACTACTCTGAAATCAAAAAACTGTGGCATATCCTTCTTATCTAATTCACCTATTTTGTTCCCTCTTTGTAGAAGAACTTGTGAAAAATGTTGGTGAACAGGAAAAAGACCAAAGCAGAAATTCCACAGATGCACAGTTACAGGACGAGACAACAAGGACACAAAATGAGAGTAGTCAGGGAAGTGATGGTACAACCTGTCCTCCCAGATCCATCGTCCTACAAGTAGTCTCTTTCGACACTCCTCTGAGTGATGAATCCAACTCAGAAAAATGCACTAACTCTGATCCGAACCAGAAAGATCTCACCGATGCCCAGCAAGAAACACAGAATACAGACCCACTGAATGGTAATGCTTCATCACACAGCACCAGCCAGTCTAATGAAGCTGCCCAGGGTGAAGCTGCAGCAGTGTCTGGTATCTCCCTGTCAAACATCAACAGTAATGTAAAATGTTGAAATAAGGTGTTGTACAAACCACCAGCATAAGACAGTTTCTTTGGTATGTGTAAAAGTACTAACATCCTAAAACCATCAAGGAGCTGTTTGATACAAACAAATATCAACTTCTTGATACCAGCTATTTGGTATCCACTAGGAAAGTTTTTTTCCTGAGTTTGCTTATAGTTATAAAAAGCTTTGAGATATGAGGTTTATGAGAATAATCAAGAAATATAATGACACTTCTATTCCTGACTTTTCATTAAAATGCTAATCTCATTAATGCTTTTATGACAGTAAGCCTTGCAATATTGTGCCAGAAGTATGGCATTGTCTGAGCAGCAACACTGAAGTACTTGTAAGGCTTAGCTTAGACATGAGTATATGACTTGGCACGTTTCTCATAGGCACTTTTTATGGAGAACACCCACTTACTCTAGAGTTCATATTCCAGGGCTCCATGCTTTTATTGTTGACAGGTTTTTTCCATCAGAAATAACAGATGGCTAATTTAGGGTCCTACATCAAAATATTTATACTAAAATTATTTTCACAGCATTTGAAGCTGTCTAATAACTGACATTTTTTACACTAGTTTTTGTATTGAAGCCCAAATTGAAATTAAAGTGCCTTAGGAAAGTTCTCCACCTCCTGGATGAGGAACACAGTAGGAAAAACTTCAGACTCTGCAGAAGGTGGTGGTATAGCTGTTCTTGTGGGTCTTTAGATGAATGACCAACAAAAATGTTGTTTGAGAGATCAGATACAACTCAGCATGCAATTAGTTCACTCTGTTACCTTGTCAATTTTTACATTCCATCTCTCCAATGAGAACAGAGTTTTCTTATCTTAGAACATGCTACTCTCATTTGTTTTCTAATGCAGGGAATTTTCTAGAGAATGCCCTGTATTTTAAAACTTCAAACTGCAAAATTTATGAAAAGGGTAAGAAGCAATTAAATTTTTAATAGTATATTTCCAAAGATAACCATAATTTGGAAATTTTTTTTCCTTTTCTTGAAGATAGTGAAAAAGATTTATTAACATAAATTACACCAATCCAAGGTGTAATCACTAGAGACGGCAATATTCAAAAAGAGTTCAGATTAATAATAAAACAGAAATGAGACTTTAACTATTTTGTGAAGATAAATAGCATTGGTAAGGTGCTGAACTAAAAGCCAGGGCACATACACAGAGGACTTTGCTCATCAGTAAATGGGGACATATAGCAGGAGACATAACTGCATCAAGTGATTAATCACATCATAAAAGAAGCATTTTTTATTATTCTTCAGGCAATTGCAGAGGCTGAGCGATGAGCCAATGCTCTCTTACTGGGATCCCCCAACTTACATCTGCACATCTTGCAGGTTTCGCAGCACCCATCTCAGTTGCTGACGATTGCCACAGAAAGTTTTGATATGGAAATATAGTTTTCTTCACTGAAACTACTCATCTATGTCTGTGCCTTTTCCTGCTGATAAAAAAGTGTAAAAAAGTAGAAGCTACTGCTCATGCTGTTGATTGAACACATGTCCAGCAGCTGTAAATCCTTTTCTGAACAAGTCTTCAAATTAGTTTGAAAACTGTTCATCTGATATGGTTTGTGAACAGATGTAATTATGAATTCTTGATGTTATCATGAGAGATTATACTGGCAAAAAACTGTTGTCATGGTAAATTCAGAGCATTTATGCATTCCAAATTATTTGGATTGCGCATTCTAGAATAGAGATTTTCCCCCTATTTAGACCTGTGAATCCTTAAATTTTTTTCAGTAGAAATATGCATCCCTGGTCAGACAGCTCAAGCGTACAGAAAACAAGTTTGTATTTCTTTTAGTATTGTGAACCTTTCATGTATCTTCTCATAAGTAAGTCATAGTTCCTCAAGTCAGAAAACTACTAGATGAAACTGGATTTCTGATTTACATTATCACAAATTTTTAGTAGAGTGCTACTATACATAGAATAATGGTATTGATTAGGTGTTGTTTTTAAAGGCACCTGATATTTGAAGGCATTTTTAGTTGTCATTTTATGCAAAATATCTGTTCACTGTGGCATGCTGAATTTGCTCTCCTCCATCTCCTTTAATTATCGTGTTCCTTTTCCAGCATAAATATCCAGGTAAAGGGAGATCTTGATGAATGTTTTGCTTTGTTTCTGTAGCATATTAATGTCAGAATCCAACACTCTCTGACCTTTTAGATATTCTACCATGAAGTATGTAATATTTAATATCAAATTTACCTATTTGAAGATAGTTGATGCTACATGGGATTTCTGTTTTATCAGAGTGATGCAAAATATACTGAAAGAGTACTGCAAACATAAGTTACACAGCAATATAGAGCAGCTGTAATACATCAGAATTCTCATGTGAGTCCCATTACTGGCACTGGACTGAAGTAGACAGACTTTCTACAAACTCATGGTGAGACTCAGGTCCTGGCTCTCTGAGATAGTATTAAATTAATGTTAGGTTTCAGCAGCTGCAGAAACTGTGCCATCATGTAAGAGATAACAGAAAAGAAAGTCTATGCAGGCATTTAGTATTGGAATAGTCAGCAATATTCCATACCAAAGGGAAAAGTCAGGCTAAAATGTTTCGGTTTCTCTTTAACAGTGGTAAAATGCTTTACTATCATTCTAAGTGGAGGGAAACCATTAAGCTGTCACTGTGTTGTCAAAATGTAGGTACTTAGTGTTATTGAAGAGTTTTTGTTGCTGCACTGAATGTAGAAGCCTCATAGCCTCAAACAGCAGAGCAGTCTGTTTTCTCACTCTCCCCTCCTTTTTTTCAGTATAAGCTATGTTTGAGATGGTCAAGGGTGAGTGTGTTTTGCATGATGCAGTAGCAATCAGCACAGAAGGGTAGCATGGGTAGCATCCCCACTTTTTACTCTTGTTGGTGGCCAGTGGATCTAGACAGGACTCTTTTAACCAAGGTCAGACATTTTCAATGGAATCTCACTTCAAACAAGCAGAAGGCAGCATACATATGACCTTACATTTTTAATCTGTTTCACAAATTAGAGTTATTTGAGTATTCTAAGAGACACTATACATCTATCAGAACATTATTGGCACGCTCCATGCTAGTCTCCCCTCTCTTCTGCTTGTGTACTTTCTGTATTGAGGTTGGGGGGGGTATAAGGCTAAAGTAATGTCCAGAGCACTTGCTGACTCCTGGGGTGGAGAAGTTGAACACCTGTGAGTGCTGGGACTGGGAGAATGAGATAGGAAGGAAGAAGAAAAGAAACACGGTTATTCATATTGAAATTTCATAAATTAGCTGTCATTGCTCTGTCTTTTATAAAAAGCAGAAAATTCTGTTAAGTTTTTTGTGAGTAAGTTATTCAATTATAACAGAGATGGAGAACATGTGAAAATGATGTGTTGCATTCTTGGGCACTGTCAATGAATGTCTGGATGTCTATAATGAGGGCATTCCCCATTTAGAAAAATTAAAAAGGGACTGTTTTTCTCTCCTTGCATCACATCTCTTTTTAGGTGTAGTCTTGTAGATTATTAGTAATTAGTAACAGGAATAGGCCTGCTCTGGGTTCTGGTCAGTGCAAAGGGAGAACCAGAGGGTCACTGTAAGAAGCATTGCACTTGTGATTAAATGTTGTTTTTCTCCACAATACCTTTGTCCTTTCTATCATCCCATTTTCATTTAATTGAATGGTACAAGATTAAGTGAAACTATTATAAAGTGGGGGGTTTTTTTTATGAGGATTTTCCTTTTCTCCTGAGTGATTTATTAATTAGAACATCAATTTTAAAAACTGCTTATGCTTAATTAAATTACTCCACATTTCAATGATTTATAAATGCTAATTGGCACACTTTTAACTTCTCACTTGTAGTGATAGCCACACTAATCCTTAATATCAAAATGCAGGGAAGATAATAAATCTGTGAAAAAAAAGATTACCAGTAATTTCACTCTATATGACAGCAGAGGACTGTCCAGTCACATCAGGTGTGTGAAACATTCAACATCATCAGCAGGCAGTAACTGAGAACCTCTGGAGAGTAACCAGGGTAAACAGCAGTGGGCACATCCACACCAACAACATGCCAGTTTGATTTATAGGAATGCAGGTGGCATCAGGTCATCATCGGTGCCATGCAAATGCTTAGTGACTGTTCAGTGCTGCAGTGGCTCTGTGGTGCTCAGCTGAGTGTGGAACCTTTGCAGCTGCATAGAGCAGGCACAGATTGCTGTGCTGCCTTGATTCATGAGCATTCCTTGGGCACAGTGCATGGCTCAACAGGGCAACAGGATCCTGGTACTAAGGGAAGGCATCCATGTTCATGCATGGGATGGACAGATTAGGTTAGATTAAAAAAACCAATGTGTTTATAAAAAGGATGGGGTTTATAAGATAACAGCCATTAGCAACAATTCAAAGGGCAGATTTTATCACATAAAAAAACCTGATGCACTACCAGGAAGAAAGCTATATGTCTTAAAAGTTAATGCTTAGTTTTATAAAATTTAAATGTACAAAGATTTTGGTTTAAGGTCTCACTAAACCACTTCTATCCCACTCTTAGAACTGGTCTACATTAAGTATAAAATTTAAATATTTAAAGCAATAGATTTTACTTTCATACTTCTCCCTCCGCCCTTTTTTTTTTTTTTTAAAGGATAATGCTAATTAAGTTTTAGTAAATCCCTCCAAGAAACAGACACAGGCTGAAAGATCTGGTTCTAATTTATGTTAGTCTAATTTTGAAACTTTAAAAGCCTTTGGAATATTGGTGATCTGTATTCCACCTACACTAAATTTACGTAAAATAAAGGGCATATGTAGATGTTTAAATTTACATAAAATAAGTAGGATGCTGCTTGGGGCATGTGGCCCATCTGCTGGTGGCTGCATTACAGTGTGGACGGCACCAACTCTGCCACCATTCAAGGCAATGAAACAAGGGTAAAATCAGTAGCAATTCTTGTTATGGTGAAACCACGGTAGATTCATAAGTATTAATTTTCTTCTTTCCTCGTTCTTGTTCTCTTGAGTTCTGTTTCCTCTCTTCTCATTCTCTTCTCGAAACTGTCAGCCTCTTCTTCGACTTCAACTCACCATCATCTTTCAATTTTCCTTTCAGATCATGCATCATCTGCTTTTCCTGTGGCTACTCATACCTTTGTTTTCTGGCTTTCAAAAATATTCCCCTCTCTATTTTTATTTTTATAAATTTTATGCTTCTCCCAGTTCATCTTTTCAACTTTTGAGACTTCTGTGCTCTTCCTTTTTCACATTTTCAGTTCAATGTTCCTACTCTCTTGTGTGGATCAACTGGCTAAAATTGAGAAGTTACTGTATACAGTTAGTAAATAACACTGTAAGTTTGCAACACTGTCCCCATGCCTACCATCTCAGTGTGTAATTTCCTTGGCTATGTTCGTTCAAAGTTACTGAAGGAATAGTTTAAGCAACAGCTTAATATTATGATTGTTGTTTTGAAATTTGTGTTGTATCACTTAGTTTGAAAGCTGCTTGTGTCACTCTGTGTCATTCCTTCAATTTGATTGAATTAACTGAATTCTTAGAACTTGACACAGGTATCTTTCATTATCTTAGCTTACTCTTGAAAGCCTTTGAAAGGATTTAAACTGCACTTCTCTGCAGAGAGTGAATTTTGACTTTCAGTAAGATGGAAGAAAAAAATAAACTAAACTCAAACCCACTTTATTAACAGTCATGTAAATGTCTTCATAGTTTTATTTCATGCTGTGATCTATTGATTGCATTCTACCTTTTGGCTCGTAGATAAACCATAATGATTAGTTAAGTCAATCTGATGCTTAATCTGGTGAGAAAGCAATTAAAGAAAGCAGTGACTGAAACCTCATTTTAGCCTTAAAAAAGTCTTAAAGAAGAAGATTCTGTCTGTCTACAGCTGTGCAGATTCTCTCAGTTAACTTCCTCACTCAAGTTCCCAGTCACATTTGTTTATCTTCCAGGTGAGCCTAAACACTGTGAGAAGCCAGAAGATACGGTAAAAGCCACGGAGCAGAAAGAAGCACTGATACAAAACTAGATTTTCAATTTCCTAAAAGCTTCTGACATTTCAGGCAGGACAGGTAATTTGGTCATTTCCTTCTTATAATGGGGAGAGTTTTAGACCATAAAGGCTTGTTTAGTGCTATTATTAACCTCTTTGTTCTATCCCAGTTGTGGTTTTATCAGAAAATTTTGAAATAGAGATGCAGTATAGGGACACAGACCCCACTTTCTACGACTTATAAAAAACATTCAATATAAAGAAGGGAAAAACAGTACTTTTACATCTCTCAATCCTTAATGTCAGACTGAATGATCGTGCAATAAACCATCCTAGGAAATACTGAAAGTTGTAGTATCAGAAATTTATTGTTTATGAACTTTCATTTAACCTCTCTTGCAGGAGAAAAGAAGAACTCTAGCTGTTCCTACCTCGTGCTCTCAGAGGCTGTTATCTGTCAACTTGTTCTTGGATCATCCTGTTTCTGTGGAAAGTGAATGGACAAAATGTTCAAAAGTGTAAAATGTAAAACTCTGAGCTGGTAACTCAAAGCACTTAACAACTTGCAAGATTTCAGTTGTATTTGTTGTTGTTATTTTCTCTTCTATTCTGCTTTCTTAACTTAGCCAAAATAATTTTTTCAGCCAAAGTTGGACCTTGCTTTGTTGCATCACTGACATCAAACCACAAGAAATGTGAAAACACAACATTTATCATCTGCCTGGGATTGCTGTTACATGTTACTGCTGCTGGCATCCAACGAAAATGGAAAGTCAAAATGAAATGTGTTTCTAAATACTTGTTCATGCAATCATACTGCATGCAACATAAAAGTCCTACTTGTTAGTTTCCTTAAAATATCTGGAAATAAATGTATGTGGACTGTACAGAGAAGTTGTAGAGTTACACTGACCAGCCTGCGTAGATGATGATTCTTCCCCTCTGTGGTGGCTGCCATATGGACAGAACTGGTGTTGAACCAAGAAGTATTGGAAATATCTGAGTGTTTTTTAAGACATCAGCAATGGTGTCAGCCCTACCATGAAGCTGGTGCTTATTGTTTTGTAGGATGGAAAAGACAGCGACAGGAATACATGAAAATTGCTTCACTTCAGCAATGTGTTGCCTCTCAGACAGAATTGGAAGGTGACAGACACTGAGGCCTTATATTGTGGTTTATCTCAAATGCAAAGTCAACAACAGGCATCCTGTAAAATCTTTTCTAGCATTTGTTTCTTTCTGAGGGGTGGCAAAACCAGATCACGTGGGTAGTTACCTTTGCAAGAAGCCTCAGAAAGAGCCCAGAAAGAAACTCCATTTTCATCTCCACTTCCCTGAAGCTGCACGTGACCCCCTCCAGACTTGTCTGGGTGTCCTGTGTGGCTGCAGCCAACCTCATTTCATTCTGCTGGAACCTGCCAGGAAACTTCCAGGCTCCCCTTCAAGATGCAGGCTCTCGGGTGGCTCAGGTTGCTGCTCTCCCAGCTCTCTTTTTTGGACCCTGTGGTTATTACCTCACTGACCACACAGTGTTTATAATCAGCCATGGTCTGCTCTGAAGAAGACTCATGGGGCAGTGGCACTCCCCTCTGTGCAGAGGGTGATTGAGACCTACGTGCCATTTGTCTGCTGTTTCAGGGATCTGAGTAGAGCTCAACAGGCATCACACTCAACCTCAAAAAGGGCACTTTGTCCCAGATGAAGAAGAAATCATAAAACAATCGCCCTGGACTGAGGGACTCTTACATGTTCATACCTGTTAACTGTCTCTTTTCTGACAGCGGAGCAATCAAAATTGAGCTGGGAACAGTGTAAGCTCTGAGCTGTGGGATAAGAGCATGCCAAAAGGTGGAATTCCTGTCATTGAATATGTAAGCCATATGCGTGCTATGCATAAATAGTATGCATAGTTTTAACTTAAGAAATGTTTGTGCATATAGGATGTAAAAAATGCATTTAAATTGTTTTGTGTATCTGGTCCAGGGCTTGTATTTAGCATGGACAAATTTCTGTACAGTGAAGTTAATGAATGAAATGTTAACAAATGAAATTGTATCATATATGTTATAATGCAATCAATATTTTTTGCTAAGAGTAAGAATTTATATATTCTCTGCTAGTGTTTGAGCAAATTATTAGTAGCCTGGACCACTCTGTGCATCTTTGCATCCTTTTTGGGAATGTTGGACTCTTTTTTTTTTCCTTTGTAATAAAATGTAAACCATCTTATGGCTTCTTATTGCCCTTATGACAAGAGAAGGAACATAATTTCGATATCAGACTTTTTTTAATTGTAAGTTGCCATATGCTGTGGCAGTGGAAAATCTTTTTCACTAAGCTTGGAGTACTTAGGACCTTATTTCAGATAAGTTGAGCATCTACAGTTCCCATCAAATTTGAAAAGAATAAGAGATGACTGCTATCTTTAAAAACTAGGCCAGTTAGGTATTTCTTTGTTACTGACTGTTTTTCAACATTTTAATTTATGGTTCACTGAGACTGAAAGTCTGGAACAATCAGAATTTGATCTTTACATTGTATTTTTTTCAGACTTTTACCGTAGTTGACTCTTTTCCCTGTGTCTCTATTCCCTTGAGGTTTATTACTCTGCAAAAATTTTCACCTGGAAATACAAGCAGAAAATATAACAGATTCTGCAGAGAACTTGAAACATCCTGTGGGGCTCTCAGTGTCCTGTTGTCATAGCTGGCCCCAAGATCTCCCACTGTAGAAGCTAGAAGGGGTTCCTGATCTCACAGGAGGGAGACATTGCCTGCAGAATTAATTCATTATTTGGAAGTGTGATTTTTGTATAGATAATACTATTTGCTCATTTGTATTCAGTTTTAATCACTGTGGTAGATGTTACTGAAAAACAAAAAGAGCGCTTAATTTTTTGTTAATGCCAGCTGATTCTCCTTCTTTCTTTCTTTCTTTCTTTCTTCCTTCCTTTATTCTTAGCAAGATTTTACCTGGACATGACCCAAAGCTTGGTGTGTTGTTTGGATGAGGAGAAATTTCCTTTGGTAGAGAAGACTGATACAGCCAACATGTGTTAGTTAAGGCTTTGACATGGTGTGAAATATGTGTTTGGATGGCAGAAAGGCTCCTTGAGACAGCCTCTCCCTGAGCAGCAGTTTATCTCTGAAATCTATAATGCTGCTCTACCAAAACACTGCATGGGGCCAAAAGAAATGGTGTTTGTGTATGCATCTCTCCCACAGCATTATGGGCATGTACCCTGTATTGAGCACACTGAGGAGCTGTAGCTATAGATGAGTCCTCAAGAGTTTTATTTTGTATTTTTATCTTGAGCTATCTCACAAATACATTATGTAATATTGTTATAGGTTATGATCTAGCCAGTATTTTTTTAATTTAATTTTCAACACGGCAATCTACAACTGTGTGTTTTTATTCTGCTGTATATGTCCATATTTCCTATGATGATCTTCCCAAATAAATTTAATTTGAGGGCAAGGATTGTGAAGCTCCTGAGTGTTAGTTACAAATTTGCTTTCCTGAAGCATGTTTGCTCATTCGCGAATGGTTGTCTTTGAGAAGTGACAGAGCACATATGGTTGTTTCCAACCCTTTCACCCACTTGGGACTCCACACTTTTTCCACAACTGTATCAGTTTGCAGTATAAACTCACTCGCACCCTCATAGCACACTTGAAAACAGCTCCTTTAAGAGAGTCTTGAATTCATAGCCTTTATGGCTAAAACAGCCCTCACATGAAGAAAAACATGACCAATAGAACACTTTTTACACAAAAAAATCATATTGTGGGTCAAAATTGAAGGAACCACTGAGACTGTTGTTGTTAGCAACAGTTCATCAGGAAGGGTGTGACTTTCAGTGGCACCTCCATGACCTGGTGTAAATTTTATAATCCAAGTTCAGTGTTGTGAGTATAGAATATTCTTTTTTTCCAGAAGATTTTATTATGAAAAGACAGAGTTTTTGCTTAGGAAGGCTTTCTACCTAAAAGGTAGCTCTGTCTCAAAGGCAGTTTCAATGCTTTTTCCCCACCCTTCCTACCAAGAGATATGTGAGAGGAGAGAGATAACATTTGCAGAAATGCTACAGGGCCGCTGTGGCCCAGGGAGAGTCAGGGGGGCCAGCAATGATAAAACCCGGGAGCAAACAGGAGGTTTGCTTTTTCCTCTGAGGCCTGGTGCTGTCTTGCAGCTCCAAGAAGTTTGAAAGTTTTAATGTCTTTGCCTCTGAAATAAATCCTTTGAATCCTTTCCACTGCCTTGGCATTTTTGGGGAAGATACCTGCGTATATTTTACCTTACAAATGTAACTGGAATTAAACAGGGTCCCTTCCTACTCAGATTGGAAATAAATGGAAAGAACCCCATTGACTCAAACATGTATCAAATTCTGACTAGATACATGATGGGAATAAATCAAGACAACTACTTTATACCTTATTCTTTGCAGTTCCTTTTTCTCCAGCACATGCACAAAGGACTTTCTTCTATTGTAGAGATGCCAGAAGTCAAACAAGCCACTACTGTGACCCCAAAGAATTTCAAGTTAACAAATCAAGATCACTAGTGGTAAGTGTCTAAAATGTATATTTTTAATAGACTATACAGTTATCATATGAGAAAGAGGAAAAATGTAAGTATGATTAACATTCGTCAATAGCAGCTTAAAGAGATTTGTGTGTACAGTAGTTTAGCAAACAAAGGTTTGTCTGAGAGGGAAGTGTATCCCTGCTAAATCATGTTTTGAAAAATCACACCCTTGAAAAATGGTAGGGAAAAATTAGTGGAAATGGCATTTAATACGATGAGTAAAAGAGAGCGTCCTCTGTCAAACACTATGCAAACATTTAGGCTACTTCCCTGGAATAATTTTCCTTTCCTGGTCAATTAAGTATTTAATGGGTCTCCAGAGACTCTTTTTCCATGTCCCAGGGCAAACATTCAGAAGTTTTATCAAACTGTGAATGTCTAAGTATTCCCCGGAGAACAGAGAAGCGAGTCATAACCATGGAGTTATATAAATAGGAAAAAATCACTTATTAAAAAAAAAATGGGATTTTAACTGTTTTGGTCTTAACTTTGCTGCAAAATACTTCCTTTGTACTTAGACAGGTCTTTTGCTTATAGCCTTTTTGGGGAGAATTGTTGGAGAACTTTACATTAGCTAAGTTTGGACAGATAATATCTTAATCAAATAAGATTTTCTGACACATTACAGAGTATATGAACTTTAAAGCAGAGGAGTTTTATGCATTTACAACATCCTGTATAGGTCATTATTACAAACCTGAAGTTATACATAAATAATGTGGTCAAAATCAAAATGGTAGATACAATCTTGGCTTTAAGATGGATCACTTAAGCAGAATAGATGTTTTTTCATTTTTATTTGGACTGAAGTTATAAAGTTGTCTCATCACCATATAGGATGTACAACCAACACTCCTGAATCTGCAAGAAAGACTTTGGAACTTGTATAATAATACCATGAACAACCATCAAGTAACATGAAAGTGTTTGCTAATTCTTTGTATAAAGCCTGATGTGATTATCTCAATCCAAATTCAGTGAGTCAAAGCATCAAATTAGTCTGTGGTGCATTTCCATGAAATCCAGGAGAGATAATGTCATTATACCAGAAATTATTTGGTAGTTGGATAGTATTTTGTTGTCTCTTGCTTTCTCTGTATTCAGCTGTTTTACTGATTGTTTTCTGCAGTGGAGGGTACTCTGAGGGTCTAATATCTCTGTACAAGACACTACTCAACTTTAGGCCATCTTAAATTCATTTACTGAAATTGTGCTTCCTTTTTTGTTGAAACTGCTCAACTTTGAGAGAGAACTGTATTTTTCTTACCAGTCAGAAATGGACACTCACCTATATTGCTTGGGGTACTTTAGTAGTTCACAACTGAAATTATGTCAGCATATTTGTGTCAAACATTTAATATGATGTAAAATGCATCTTTATTTTAGCATTCCCATCTGGGAAAGACCCCTATTTTGCTAAGCACAAGGTGATTTGGGGTAGACAGAATTGTGACTGCAGCCAGAATAGTTCTGGAGGACATGTGTGTTTTCAAGTAAATAGTAGGTACAGAAGCATGGCTATAGAGTGGATACTTCCAGTAAAATTAGAGAATAAAAATGTCATGAGCAATTTAAATGTTATTTATAATTGACCTTCATGTCTGTTTTTAATATTCAATCTGCTGAGTGTTTAAAAAAGCAATTAAAAGTCCCATATAATGTTAAAACCCTTGATAAATGTAATAAACAAATGACATATTCAAAAGAGAGAATCTATGTCCCATTAGGAGAGAAAAAGAAAGATAAGAGCAACATATGGCAGTATAATTAGCATGATTAGGGAAGCACATCAACAGAATTTATGCTGCAGGGAAAATGTAATAAGAAACCAACACACTTTTCTCACTGCCTTGAAAACTGCAAATATCACTCTCTGAAAAGGAGAAGATGCAGAAAGGCTCCCTGGCATTTAAAGCTGTAACTTGTGTTCTTCTGTCATTATTAAAGATGCACACAGCCATCTGCAAACCATTTATTTTTTGCAGAGTTCACATTGTCCTATTGCTTTGATTAATAAGGAGCAATATTACACCTCAGCTGCTTTTCAGAAAGATGCTATTTTGGAAACCTAATTAATACTCATTCCACAGTTAGCTTGAGGTGTTCGTTAGTGCCAGATACTGAGTTCTTATTTGTTTCTCATTATGTGGAGAGTATTGCTTTTCACTGCCAACGTTTTTGTTTTGCATTTTGGAATAACCTTTTGACACTCCTGCTTCCCACAGCCCTCCCTTCAGAAGAGCTAATAACACCTGTCATCATTATTTTCACATGCCTGTTAACATCTGATGAAGACATTGTGGGCTTATTACATAGATAGACTATCCTGATGCACAGCAAATATTCCTGCTTTTTCTGAACAGTTGGGACAAAGAGAGAAGCAAAATTTAGGAACTTGGCAATGCAATTGAAATCTCAGCTTACCACTAAGGGTCAGTATTTACTAGGCAAATGAATCATTACAAAATTTGAAAGAGTATGTTTGTCTTACCAATATTAAAAAAATCATTTTTCTGCCCTAAAACCCCCAGATTATTTAATAAATAAAACAAAACAAAAAATCTGTAGCAAAATATAGGCATTGAACTTGTATAAACTCCATTAACCCACCTTGATGTAACTGGAGATTAGTAACATCTTACCAAATGGCCTGAGGTTTAGTAGAGGGTGCAAAAGTAGCTTGCTGGAGATTTGCTCAAAGTGCTGCTATCCTCACTGGAGGAGAAAGCAGAGAATATGGCAAAGCACAGGAAGCATTTAGCATCCACTTTGTTACCAAGTATAAGGCTGTGCATGAAAAGATTAGATGAAATTGCACATGTTAGGAATCAACACAACAACTTAGGCTCTTTCTGGAGCTCACCATTGAGCTGAAGAGGGAAAAAAAAAAAAAAAGAACATCTGTGGGCCTGAGCAGCAACATGGATGCAATAAGACTGGGAGAAAGAGGGTGTTGAGGGACAGCATGTTTTAAATATGGCCTCACATTGTCTCGCCAGGGTTGTGTACTGCAGGAATAAGGTCCCTCATAAAACAAGCATGCTTCAAGAGAAAAAATCTGAGGAGGGGAACCCTGCGCTGAGCTAGGCACATTTTGTTGTACAGTGCCAGCTGCTAGGCTCATACAAAAGCAGACCAGAGCGCTGCTAAGGTCCCTCCCTGACTACCCACAGCACTGCACCCTACCCAGTTCAGCTCTGGAGAGAGCTGTGACAGCCACCCAATACTTTGCCTTCTGAAATAAAATAAATGCCTTTTTTTTTTTTTTTAATGTGNCCCACCACTGGCCTGGCCCCTCGTGTCGTATTCTGTTAGAAGAAGTGCAGATGAACTGGAAGTTCCTTCTTTACTGACCTGCCTGGATCCTGGGCACTGTGGGAGTCCCTGGCCCAAGCACAGAAAACAGAACCTGTGCTTGCAACATTGTCTCGGAGTAAGAACAGTAGTGTTGGCTGCAACAGTTTTGGTTAAATAACACCACCAGTGCAAGAACTAATTGTGATCTTTCAATTTATATTACTGGGGAGAAATAATGACATTACGAGAAGACACTGGGTAAGTCCTTGAAGACTTCAACAGAATTTATAGTAATATAAAAAAAAGAAAGGCAGAAATTCGGTAATTAAATTGATAGCAGTATAATAGAAGCTTTCCTGTACACTACACATTGTATTTCCCCAAAGGAAGGTATGTTGTTGGTCAAAACCTGGGGTCTTTCTCAAGCAAAATTCCTTTGAGTTCAGTGGAAATTATGCTTTAGAAAGGAGTTTTAAATCTTGAATCCTAATATCTATTTAAGTATTATCTGGTTTGCTCCTGGAGAATAAACAATGTATACCAGCCTGAAAGTCAAATCATGTAATTTTTCCAAATAACTTATTAGCACAATGTCTCAGTAAATCTCTCTGGAGGGAAGAACCTGTCATGGAATAACAAGTGCAGCATAAGAAACAAGGCTGTAAAATGCAATAATGAAACACCTATAAACCACTGTGCATTAGTGAGTTAAGGGATACCAGGAATGGACTGAGATCAGTCTGAGGCAACAGCTTTCTTTGAATTCTCCAAGTAATATTTCCTGCAATACTCTGGAAGCCAGAACAACAGCAAAGATATCACAGCATGGAAGGGTGGTAGATTTAAGAACATGGACAGGGTAAGGGGAAAAAAGATACACATCAGAGTTGCTTTTTAAGAAAGAACTATGTTCATTACTTGCCTGGGAAACCTTTTTCTGCTTTCTTTTTCCATCAGCCTGTTTGTGGGAAACAAACTAATACAACTCATCAGTAAAAATCTTGCTTCCACCAAACCTGTGGGACTTGCATAAACTTGTGTAAATAAAGAAAGAAATGGATTTTTAACATGATTAAAAAAAGGTGGAATTATTAGACATGGGGAGATGATAAGATCTGGATTTAGAGATGTATCTAAATATTGGTATGGCTATCTGACACTCTTACTGGACTATGATGATTCATCCAGATCAGAAATTCTGCAAAACATAATTGTTGTCCTCTCTTTGCTGCAGTTATAATCCTGGAAACACTCAGATCCAGTTCAAACTAAATCTGGTTGGGTTTTTTTCTCTATTATTTATAAAGTGTAATCATACTCAGGGCCAACAGTCATCCTGAAACAGGGTGTTCAGTGATGAATTCTCCAAGCTCTTATCAGGTTTTTTGCGTGTTGCCTTTGAAATGCTGAGATTCCAAAACGTTCAATATCTTTTCCTGGTATCAACTGTTATAAATCATGTACATGTTTTCATTTGCCCACAGGTCCTAGAGAGCTCTCATCTGGAGCCTGTGGGTACTAATAACCAGCAAAAAGCCATTAATATCCAAAGTGCTTTATTAGCTAGCAACACAGAGAGAGGGTGTGAGGTTAAACACTGATGACTGATTCACAACTTGGGAGTACTGTGGCAACGAGCAATTATGTGAAGAGCCCGGTGCTGTGCAAAAGCAAAGCCATGACAAAGCTCCCAGTCCTCTAAGTCCCACAGCTGCTTCTGTATAACTGAAGAGTCTTTCTTTTAGTCCTCCTTGCATACCCTTGCTGAGCTGCAGTCATGGATCCTCCTTGCAATGTTGCTACTGAAAATGGAACCAAAGAGTACAGATACAGAGATACAGATGGAGAGGAGAAAGATGGCTCTCAAATATAAAGAAACACTTGTTGACAGATCCTGGTCTCAGCAGGTCTTTGTGGAAGACCTCGGATTGAGAGTGAAATCACCATGCAAGACATAGACAAAAGGCTCTGTGTTTTCATATAAGTCATCTCTCTCTCTCTTTTTTTTTTTTTTTTTCCTTCCCCCCCCCACCAGCTCAACCCTTTAAAAGAGACTTAAAGTAGGGGAAAATCAAACTGAGGGCAAAACTTTGTATCAAGGCATATAGTTAATACAAAATGACAGTGAATTCATTAAAGAATTTGCCATTGATTAAAAATGGAAATAATCTGTTAGCATCACTTTGAAAAAAACACATGGTTTATCTTCTCCACCTTATTTCATTTTATGCCATAGAGTTTGCACAGTCTAACAAATGAAAAGGTTGGTATGAACCATGACAGACTTCAACCAAAAACCTAGGGCTCAGACACAAGTTACATTTCTGCAGCTTGATACGCTGTCACTTACTAACTGAAACTGTGACAAATGTAGGGCAGAGAAAGCTGTAGCTGTACTTGCTGCAGGTGATGAAGGTGGATATCAGCATTTCTCATGTCTCAGCTGGCACAGGTCCCACATGCCTGTGTTACCTCTGACTCCCAAACTGAAACCTTTTCTAATGCCTCCAGATAACAATGATCTCTTTTAAAGAGAAATCATTTTGGCTGCTGTGACTAGGCAGCCTCAGACCAAAAGCCAGACAAGTACTTTAAGTGTCACGTATCCAGGGAACACAGAGAAGAGTGTCTTTGCATCCTTCTAAAGACAAAGAGTCACCTCTGCTTACTTTGTTACCTTGTTTCTACCCACATTACTGCAAGTAACTCTACCAACATTGGTAAAAACTGCCCTTAACTGAAAGTATCATTTTATATGAGCATTTCTCGGTGCTAGAAAAACCCTTTGTACAGTAGACAGTCTTGTCGAAATTAACATATTATCTATTTTGTACCTTTTAAATCCGTTTTATTTACAACAAGCCTTAGAGTACAGCTCACACGCAGTAGTTAAGCTCTGGCAGTACTGATGTCAGGTAGCTAACACATTTGCAGATTATGTTTCTAAGTCATAGAAAATGAAAGAAAAACGACTTTAAAATAACTGTTTTATCTTCAGGTATAGGGATCACAGGACACATCTGCAGATGTCTGTGAAGCCCATTAGAGGGCATTTCCCAGGGAGCCCCAGTGGCACATGGAGTGGGCGGTGGAGGGTCTGGCACACGCACGGCCCCGCAGTTCAGTTACTCTCGGTGACGGGGCTTGGGGCGGCTCTGCTCTAGTTAATGGCCCCACTCCTCTTCCCTTTCACCAACTCCCTCTTCTTCTTCTGGAAACACTGAATCACTCTGACTCTTCAGATGCTTAATCCCTGAAAATATAAAAGTCACAATTAAAGTTGTATTAGTTTTTGTTGGGTTTTTTTGTTTTTTTTTTGTTTGTTTGTTTCTTGTTTGTTTTTTGTGCTTTGTTTTGTTTTGTGGTTTTTTTTGTTTGGTTGTTTTTGTTTGGTCTTTTATAGGTTCAAAACAGTAATTGCTTCTCTTTTTTCCTTTGTAGCCTTTGATCAGATTAGTGTTGCCCATGTCAAGCAAGTGAAAAGTTTTCAAGGCTTGGATTGTATGCATGGAAATTATTCTACCAGATTTCATTTGGAGCCTCTTTCTGAGACTGATCTGAGGAAGGTCATTGCTCATACAGGATCCCATGCATGATCCCAACTTCCCATGTGCATTAGAGGTGTTCTCCAGTGTGCATCCCCACAGCCTGCCCACCACCTCCAGAGCTGTCCTGATGCAAACAGAACACTGCACCTGACAGAGAGGACACTGCTGGCACCAAAGCCATGGCAAGACTGGATCATTTCTTACATGGAGAATGCATTATTTTGAATGGGGCTGGGTGAAAAGGGTAAATACCTACCATGGGATATTTGGAAGTTCAGGTTTGAGAAAAGTTATGAATTACCTACTGCTGGCTGGTTTCAGCCAACAAGTGAAGTAGACTCTATGAAAATTAATCAAACTACAAAGTTATTTTCCATGTCCCATGTTCAGTACGAACAAGTAGATCTCAATGAATGGGCCAAATCCCATCTTCTCAGCTCTGTCTTGTTGTGATAGAAGAATTCAAGCAGGAAAAGGAGGCAACATCAAGCTAAAACAATGACAGAGATGACAGACCAGAGATGAAGGGTTGTTATTTTCAAAAGATTTAAAGAGCAAATGCACAAGATTACCTTCTGGGCCCCTAGTTTTTGAAAAACAAAGTAGGAACATAAGTGTTAGTCAAATGCATGATTTCAATAAAATGTAAGCCTGAATTAGGGTTTTTGGTGTCATTACTGTCGTAACATAAAAAAATGTTTGGTTTAATTAAAGATCATACATTGTTCTTGTCACTATTTCTAATTGTTAGAAAAAGGGCTTCCCTTTTGTATCACTTCCTCTCTGTGATGAGGAGAATTACATCCCAGCTGCTTTAGACAGCTACTACTAGAGAATCAAACACCCCACTGTGCACCCTATGAATCATAGCACTTGTAGGGGCAGTTTTCAAAAAGGTGTGTATCCTTATGGGATACAGGGCAAGATCCAGATTACTTCTAATTATAGATAAGAAGAATTAATGGTGGTGTATATCTGAGTCATGGAGCCAGTGCCACTTAACCTGAAGGTTCCTACATTTCACTATTTATGTCCACACCACTCCAAAGTATGGGATAGATTTTTTCCATTTCTATCACTTCAAAAAAACTCCAGCGTAAGCTATCCCAGTTCAACAAAGTTACAAGTAGCTGAATACGGTATCTTACAAGGGGTCGTACAACAGCCAGCCCCACTTCTAACAGGCCCTGGGTTCCTCTCACTTTTTTCTGCACAAAAATGACAGTACATGGTTCCCTGGGAAACTGTGTTCAGATGTAAAACAAGCAAATACATTAACACTCCCAAGCCACAGTTCTTGTAAGTGTGCCCTGCAATAATCAAACCATTTCCAATTAAGTAACTGTGATACATGAAGAAATACTTCGATGCTCAGCTACCACAAGGCTCTTTGCACCCCCTCTTTAGCAACACCCTTTAGTAAAGCAAACACTTTAAATATGATTTCACCTAACTATAGGTTAATGGACATTTGTTTCCAAATTATATTGTGTTTGTAAGCAAATTTGTCTCCTGTTGTTTCCTCTTCACTTACAGAGCCATTTCTTGCACAATTCACAGTACCCCTGTGACAACTACTCTTAAGTATTTCAGACAGGAATTGCTAGGAGCCAGAACACATAATTTTCAAAGATGAGAACAGAAAAGTTAGGGACAGAAAAGAAGGCATGTGATATACAGTTAGTATGATGAAGCTTCATGGAATGGTATTTTTCGTAGAAGGGAAGACTTTTGGTTATACAGTTTAATTGCAATATTAAATATGGAAATTGTAGTAAGTGAAATTACATCAGTGAGCATTGTCCATTAACTTTCCCATAGCAAGTAGCTATCAATCTTATTTCATGATTTTTCCTAACCTCCATTCTGCATCCTGCCTTCTCTCTGCCAGTTATTTAATGCCACAGTGTCACTTGGAAGTGAAGACTCAGAGGGCTTTCTGCTCTGACCAATAAGTGCACAAGACTCAATTGCTTTATATATAATCCTCAAGATGTTCTGGCAGCATCAGGTTATCAGAATAAACTGACCCTAGGTGTGGCATTATGAAATATGGTGCTCAACTACACAATGAATCAACAGGTAAAGAAATTCCTGTCAACAACATATGAACATGGATGACAGAAAGTGCTGGTGTCTGCCCTGAAAAGATACATTTCAAGCACAAAGCATCAGACTTTTACTGTGCAAAAAATTGTTTGGGGAAATAAAAATACTTAGTTAAATTATAACAATCATACTCTTGAATTAAAAGCTTATCTAGCCACATCACATCGCAGTATGGTCACTGATAAAACACAGTAATAAAGATGAGCATCAAATACAGATTGTAAGATTTTACTCATAGCAAAAAAGCAAAACAAAGACAGAATATTTGGTGGGGTATGTGGGTGATATTTAGAAGATATTGTTTGTACGTAAAAGCACATCCACATTAGAAATGTCAAGTTACTCATTCCATGTAAACTTCTCAAGCTTCATAATATCAGTTGCAAATAGGGAGGACTGTAAATGCTGATCCATGGAGGCACTATGTCTCCTCAATGTCCCTTATTCTAGGTAATGGGTAACTCTGAATTTGTGGGCACCCTCACCTTCCTGAAGTGCTGTGCCTGCACTGTCCTGATGCTGCTTTGTTTCTCTCACTCCGTGCCCTGCCCTGCTCTCCCCTTAATTGTGGATGGAGTTTACAGGTCCCAACCATCTCACGGCGCTGTTCCCAATCTCCTCTGCACCTGGCCCAGCCACTGCTGCACAATGTCACAGCCTGGCTGCAGCTCTGTTCTTCACATGGGAAGTCTGACAGCAAAAACTGCTTCCTGATCAAACACTGCCCCTTCTAACCACTCCCTGGCAACCATTACATACACTCTGTGTTCAAACTCACCTTTATGCTGCTTTAAAACAAAGCCCATCTGAACACTTCTTAAGCCAGCTGGACAAGAATTGTTTTTCCTCAAAGGGCTTATATTTCAGAGCAGGTAATTTAATCCAATTAATGGTGAGAAGTAAACCCATAATTCCAAGTCATATTCAGCAGCCATGTGCTAATATGATTTGAACTAATTCTTTTTAGATTAAGTCACTGCCTCAAATCATATTTCTATATTTCTAGATATTTATAAATTATGAGTGCAAATGGGACAACTTTCTGGCATTTTTGTAGTCACGTAATAACATCCATGCTGTTTCATCATCAGCTGTCTTTTTGCTTCTCTCCATCTGACCAAAGCACCAGATTAGAAGGCTAAACAGTGTCACAAGATATGAAATAACCAAGTGTTCCTGAATTAAGTAAAAAGAATTAAAAAATACTCAAGCAATTAAGGCAGCTTCCCATCCTATTTAACACTTCTTTCTTCACCCCGCTTCACTGCCCAAGGAAAAGTGTTGATATTTACTGAACTAAGGATTGAAGTCTGGTTGGCAGCTTGAATTCCCTGAAGTTTGAAGGGTATTTAGTTTTATGATTTGGAGCTGATCATCTCTCTATCAAAAACACATTTCCAGATTTTCAGGAAGCAGTGAAAGGCAAAGCTGAGCGACAGAGAAAACAGGCTGATTTTCAGCATTTCAGAACTCAAATCACTTTGAAATTATCATGCAAACAAACCTGGCCAAAGAGGACTACAGCCAAATAAAAATGTCTATTTTTATGCCAATGCTAAATGAATTATGCTCTCGTTCCCTCAGCAAAAATGAGACTATCAAAAGAAACATCATATTTTCACACAACTAAACAGGAAAAAAGACTATTGTTTTTAGTGGTACATTTTGTTTTCTATTTATCAGTCAAATATGTTTTGAATTCTCTGATATGTCTCACAATTTTTTCCCAACTGAAAAGAATTCTTGATTTAAAAAAAAACCACAACAAAATAAACAAACCCCTAAAACCCTTACAAAAAACCCCAATCCAACCCAAAAAAAAAAAAAAAAAAAAAAAAAAAAAAAAAAAAGGAAAAAACTCTAGGAAATAAAAAACCCCAAAAAACAACAACAAAAAAAAACCCCAAAACCCAAAAGAAACAAACAAACAAAACCAGAGAAAAACCCCAAAAATAATGTCATAAAAATTAGCACCCACCACAGGTCTTTGGCTGAGTGCAGTGGAAGGCAGCTGTGAAGGTGACAGAGCCCAAAAGAGCTGATACGTTTTCCAGGGCAGCCTCCTCCCGGCAAAGGGATGGCCCTTACTGATACATGATAACAAACAGCTGTTTCAGATTACGGGCAACTCTGGGGCACCCAACAGGAGCCTGCCTGTACCAAGGAAAGTTACCTAGAAGAGGGATATATCTGTTCATGAATTGGAAGAGAGTATATTCTGATTGGATATAAAGAAGAAATTATTTTGGTTAGTATACTTAAGCACTAATGTGGTTTCCCAGTGAAAATGTGAGGTTTGTCTCCAAGGAGGTTTTCAGTGCTGAACTAGACAAAGCCTTGAACAATCTGGTGGAATTTGGTGTTGATTCTGCTTTATGCTACAGGCTGAACTTTGGGCTTCCCCAAGGTTTCTTGCAACCTAAATAACCTCTGCCCCACTCAGAAACACAGCTGTCATCACTGGTCATGGAAAAACTCAAAACTTATCCCCTGCACACACACACATCCTAGGCATTTTGACTTTCTTGATAAAAAAGTTGGTTGTTTTGCCAGAAAAAAATTAAATTGTACTATATAATTTTTTTGTTTTAAACAGCTGAAATACAGATAGACATATATTCCAAACCAGAGCAGGACAGGAAACATATAAGAAAAATGTTACAGTTTCCGAAAAACCTATTTTGAGCTTTCTCTTGTTTCCTCTTTGAATAAATGACCTGTTATCTATCTCCTTCATCTGTACAATCAGTTCCTGAAACCTTTAATCCATTTTTACTTAATTAAGTGGTTTAGATAAGCTCTCCTTGCATACAAGTCATAATTCAGCACTTAAGCTTTTGTTAAATGCTTAAAACCCATTAACCCTATCCTCAACCCTACTTGCCTCCCCAGATACTGCACAACTCTTCTCCCTCCACCATTCAGCTGACCAAAAATGATGCTCATTGCTTCCACCTTAGCACCTCTCCCCACCCTTATCATCCACTTCCTTGCATCAAGTTGCCCTTGGACCCAGTCTGAAAGCTTTCTGGCACAAGTGCCTAGTGGTCTCTATCTTCATCCTTTCCAATTTGTTGATGTCTTTGCCTCTAACACTTCTTTGCCCTCAATCTTCTTCCACTGTGTAATACTTTTCTGCTTGTCATCCTCTGACAGTCATTTTTCCCTCTCTCCAGCCTCTGAGGAGAGGTGGCAGAGACTGCAGTTTTTTCCTACTATTAAAAGTACTCCAAATTTTTGACCATACACTTCTCAAATACAAAAATAGGAAATATCTTCATAAAGATTCTGACGTATAGAGTTTGTTACTTCTGTCCAAATTAAAACTCTCAAGTACATCTTTGATGCAAGCTTGTGGAAGTCTAAGACATTATCTCAAAGTGGGCAAAATCAAGCTTTCAATTTTCAGTCCTGTCCAAAATGTTCATTTACTATCAACAACACCATCATCTTTTCCTGAGATTTGGGCTTGCAAATTTCCGATTTCCAATCTTCTCTAGGTCCCCATATCCAATTGCCATCTAAGTCTTGCACATTTTTCTTTCATAACATGTTCAACCTGGTCTTTACCATTTATCCAGTCATTGAAACTCTCCTTATCCTGGGGTATTCACTACTACCACATCTCCCTCTCTAAGCTTTGTAAAGATACATTTGCTCCTGACACTGCTTTCCCACTGGAATTCCATCCATTGATTTATTTCAAGATATTTCAGACTAATGGTTTGAAATACAGACCTTGAAAATCTTCAAAGGCCAGCAGACGTGGTGGACCTCCAATGTTTAGAATAAAAAGAATGTGGAGCAACCAGTGTGGCAGTTTAAGCTATGCTGACATTTTAGCAATCTATAAATCAGAAAAAACTCCCATGTGTGTTACATTATTTTATACCTAAGCTCAGGCTGAGAAGGAGAAAAAAATTCTCATGTGCATTATGAGACCAAGACATGATTCAGTCTTACAATTTCATCTATTTTTTTTCTCCCTCTAATGTGCGTGACTCAATTAAAACAAATGATCTAAAACATTGGCAAATACGATAGGTTTATGTAGGTCACATATCTGATCTGAGCAGATCAGATCATCAGAATATTCAGCAGGTCACCATGGCCCCATAGATGTTCATGAATGTTCATTTCGAAACCCAGCAACAAGAACTGACTAATTTTCTAAATGTCTGCTGGTTGCTACTAACTCTTCTCTTAGATTCAGTCATACAACACTCAGTTGTCATGGTGAGCCTTTTAAATGACAAATGTTGAGGCTCATGCTACTTTCTCTCAGTCAAAAGACTCACTGTTAAACTATCACAATGAAGGCTGTATGAGAGCAGCAAAAATCGTGTTGCAAATGTCTGGCTGCTTTCCATTTTGTTCTCTCAGACAGCACTTTCCACTCCATTTTTCCCTCTCGGAAGTGGCTTGAAGCAGCACTGGCTCCATAAGAGAAGCGTGAAGGACCTTCTTGAGCACAGAAAGGCTTTTGTTGGTCCTCCACAGGCTGGCCAGAACATGCACCAGAGAGAGGTCAGCTTTGCTGTGGCTGAAGGGACTGCATCTCCCACTTACAGTAGCCAAAAGAGTATACAGAGAGGCCTTTGTTGCCCCAGGCAACTTCTGCTAGTATGTAAACATCTTGTTCTGCTGGTTCCTTCCTTCCTTCCCATGCTAGCCCTCAGACTGCAGAGGTCAGCCAGTCTTCAGAGTTCAAATGAAGAACAGAAGCTCCTGCAGTCAGGCAGCCAAGCGAGCGTTTCAGTCTGTATCAATCTCAGCCCAACAATAATTACCCTTTGGAAAGCCAGAAAATATTTCTTAGCTGATTCTGTGGAGGATGGCTCTTGGTCAAATACCTCAACAACTTGATCAGAAAAATATGCAGAGATGATTTCCACATCAGTAATGAATCTGGACAGTACTGCAAGGCTCTCCTTCTGCATGGCCCTGGTCTGACTGGCAGCTGGAGGCTGAATCAGAAGAGGATTACAGTTTTTTAGCTGACACATTTTCATCCCAATTTTTCATAGCTCAGAGATAGGCTTAGAGCTGTCGATAAATGTGCTTGAACTCAACCAGCACAGGCAGACCTTCAAAGGTGCTGTGCTTTGACAGGTCCTGGGCAGCTTGTTGGATGGTCAGAATCTCCTCTGAGAAGGCAGCTGTCTGGAAGGCAAAATTTATTGGGCAATGTGTTTCTTTGCTGGAACTGCTAAGCCCTCACTTTTAGCACCAGCACCACTTTCAATCAGGCAGCTGTCTGCCTAAGAGTAGGTCAAAATCACAAGACTGGCAGAATTGTTCGCTTATGTCAAAGGATTACAGTAATTCCATCAAATAAAAGGCCACATTTTCAAACCTGAATCATAATAACAGAACCTAAAAGCTCTGCTAGTGTCACAAAGTATGTGTTAGAACTCACTGGCCTTAAATGCAGGTTTGCTGAGAAAGTTTCTCTGCAAAACTTAGCTAACATGTAGGAAGCAATTTTTTTATGTCCTAAATATGTATGGAATTTTGTTAACTATAAAAGGTAGACTTAAAAGTAGTGTGTAAAGAATAAGGGAACTGAGGTACTCTGGGAATATTAAATATCACAGCAGTCTTCAGGAGATATGAGACAGTTAAGACCCTGTCCAGGTTGGAGAGCTGTCATAGGATTATCATACAAGGACCAACAGTTACATTTAGATCCATTCACAGGTCAGATGTAGACAGAGTCTGGGATCAGATTTCAACAAGATTTTAATTATGGCCCCTTAGAACACATAATGGAAATGCTCATCCTTACTTACATGGGGCCAGTGCCACCACAATTTCACCAGTTTTGGCCATGCTGCCTGAAAAAGGTTTTTGCTCAACACAGTGTTTTTTATAAACTTTGGCAAGGTTTCTTTTTGGTTTTAAGTACAAAAGTATGTCATTCTCCTCCTTGTTGTAATAATGACAAATACTGTAAAAATGTAACAAGGTCAAAGCCATCCTTGCTTTACCTCTGATTCCTAGGTCTTTTTTTCCCTAGTTTTCTGCTCAGTGCTGTGACAACATAAGAACTGTCCCACTGGGATGTCCAAGGGCAGCCTGGGCTTGTAGCTAGGCATAGGTGTCTACCCATCTTTAAGTGTTTTAATGTCAAATGCACTTGTCTGTGGTTCCTTATCTGGTCAGCAGAGAGACTCCCAGGGCCTGATTTTTCACTAGGCAATCTATAACAAACCCAGAGTAACTCCGTGCTTGACTTGGTTTAAGCAGGATGGATTCATGACAGAGCACTTATAAAAATGACAGTAGCAGACTTTGATAGCTGAATATTTTCACTTCCTTGGTGTTGTACAATTTTTGTTCACAATTAGAAAAAAGCCCTGACATTTCACAATTCCCTTTATGAAAAAAAGAAAAGGAAAAAACCCCACCAAAACAATTAATATTAGCAACATCAAAACATGTAGTTTTGCCTAATTTGTTAAACATAAATATCCAGACATGTTATAGGGAAATGAATTTGATTTTTTATACACATTCAAGGCACAACGGAAATTAAGCTTTTTTTCATCCAAACCTTACTGAAAAAAAAATGCTTTACAACACATTTTCATCTCACCATGAGCCATTTCCAAGAAGTTGTGTTTCAGGTTTTTTTTAGGCATTCTTATCTGACTTTAGCATTAGTTGACAGCATTATCCAGCTGCTCGCTTTTTCCTGGACAACTGCAATGTGGCTCTACTCCTTTTATATTTTGGATGAAATGGGGATTTTTCTGAGGTCAAGAACCCTAAACAGTGGAGAAGAAACTTACTGCCACATCCTTAGGGGAGAGAATACTTGACAGAGAAGGGGAGGCTGTCATACTGAGAAGCAGAAGCTGGAGTATGTGATGGGGTGAATGAAGTCCTGTGTGTAATGACTTAGAAGCTTTTGCTTTTTCATAGCTTCTTACACTTCATCCTCAGGCCTGGATGGTATCCCCAGCATTCTTTTCAGTTTATATTCTGGATCCATATTTTCTATTTTTGTTATTCTTTTTGTGGCTATTATTTCTTTCTGTGGTCTGGGGCAGATACAGAGCAAAATTTGTTAATGGCTGATTTAAGTCTCTTGCTGAATACTCTGTGCAACCTGATATTTTTAGGGTACGGATGAAAAGCTTTGCAGTGAGTTTTTGAAAAGAAGACAGGAGCAAAATCTTCACTGGTCATCCAACATTCTGAGGCAGTGTTTCTCTGCTATACTTCCATGTGCTGTGTGGCTCTCACTTTTAATTAATCCAATCTGTTTTGTTTTTGTCAAAAGTCTATAAGCTTCTCTATTAATTTGCTGATGAGTTCCCTACTGAGTTATAATTATAGTCTTCATTGTGATCCTTCTTACGATGACAAAGATAGGATTTGGGCATCAGCATAACCTGACATCAGTAATGTTGTAAACGTTGAAATGAACTCTTCTTTTCTTTCAAATATTTTATAAACAAGTTCAAAATTACAAAAATATTGTGATGATTAAACAAGTGATTGATAGGTTTGTGTTTACATTAAATTATTCCTATTGCAGTTGCTTCATGGATGGCACATGAATAGCAATTACTATTTTCTTCATGTTACAGGTACTGCAGCTGTAGTCTTTACATCCAAGCAGGAATCTATCAGAAAAAATGAGCCTCTTTAGTTTTTACCACCTCAGTGCCTGTGAGCTGCTGAGATCATCTCAATCAGCTTGGATCCATTTCAGGAGACTGAAGCTGAAGATGGCTTTAATCCTTCCCCTCTCCCTCTGTAGCAGGCATTTCATGCTAACCAAAGCAGAGCCTATGGTATGAGCCAGCTTAACTCCCTAGAAGTATTTCTGGAAGATCAGATGCAGTCTCTCTTCTGTTTTCCATTGGTATTGGAGAGGTTTTCGTTGTTTTAAGACCTAACTTATTTGGGGCTTACAGCCTACTCTAGTCCTAATTCTTGCTTCTGAGACATTTTAAGACACAGTATCACCCAGACAAACTCATATGTAGAGAGCTCTCTTCCAGAAACAGGGAACGTACTTCCACAAAATATGTCACCCATTGTGACATTCAGATATAAAAGGTGAAATTCAGATATAGGCAACTGTGGGATGATGTTTTCATTGTGTTGTCATATACTGTGTTGTGAAAGGTTTACAAATAAAGCTGCTATTGAGTCACAGAACTGCTGTGGCTGGAAGGTACTGCCAGGGATTGTCTAGTCATCACAGGGTGGGCTGGAGCAAGTTGCACAGGACTGTGTTCAGTCAGATTTTGAGTATCTCAAAAGATGGAAATTCCATAAGCTTTCTGGGCAACTTTTTCCACTGTTCTACCACTGCACAG
>VYXB01007523.1:650228-801685 GCA_013397135.1 Pachyramphus minor
CTATCATTACTGTTTCATAAGACATAACTGAATTTATATATATATAAAATTGCATCTCCGGCAGGTAGATTCCCTAATTTTCAATACTGTTCCCAGTGTTCAACATAGGATTTTCCAAAGAATCCATGCTCCCAACTACTGCATGTTGGCCCCTGAGAACCCAAGTCTTGTAGGCTGCAGCTGAAAACACACCAAAGAGCTCTGTGCACTGATCTCCTCTGGCTGCCCTGAGCAACCATTAGCCCAGGTCCCCAGATTTGTCTGTGCCAATTAGCTGTCATGGACAAAACTCCTCGCCTGGTGGAGGCATTAGCCAATGATCATTTTCACTGCGTGCTATGGATGACTCCCGTGACTCAGGAGCATAAAAGGGTTTGCTGTGTGGATGTGGGATGTGTGGAGCCAGCTGGCCTCAAGAGAGAAGAAGGCTCTTGGGCAGGTGTAGCTGTGAGATCTTACACTGACAAGCACTTTGCAACTCGACTGCTTACCTTGTTATCCTCAAAAATAAACTCTTATGACAAGAAAAGCGTGTCTAGGTCCTTTCTCTCATACAATCGGTTTGTAGGTTTTAGATATGCTCAGAAGCCTTGGGTTTAACCTTTTAACCTTGTCCAATTACAGCTCTTCAGATTGAGTAACCAATATACCCTGCATGATCTCTTATAATTTTGACCTACTTACCTTCTTGATCAAGTCTGAGACCATGCAAATACTTTCATCTGCTGGAATCTTCTCAGATACACCAGGTTGCTCTGGAGGAGCAGGGTCAGCACATCTCCCAGTAGATTTGTGCAGCTGCTTGTGGGGACTGAGATTTGATATCAAAGCTGGAGAATAAACACCATGAGGTCCTGCAGCACACAGCAACTTCCAGGGACTTAGGTAGGGTCCTCACCAACCTGAAACTGAAGTGGGAGACCAACCTGGACAGCCAGGTGGCTTTGTCCACCACCCAGGCTGGGCACTGATGGTACCAGGGGCATGGGGAGCTTGGCCCCATGGAGCTGGGCTGCCTCATCAGCAAACAGCAGCAAAGCAGGAACAAATGGGCAGGTCCTGTTTACCCACTCACTAGGGATCCTGCTGGAGAGCCCATCCAAATGCAAGCTGATGCCTTTAACCCTTAAGAGAGGGCAGGTGATCTGTTAAGTCCCATTGCAGCTGTCAGCAGGAAGGGGAGGAAGCAGATATCCTTGTTAGCCCTAACCAGGGGATGAACTGTGATCAAACACACACCCTGGTCAGCAGGCAAGTGGGAAGGGGGATGGGAAAGCAGTGACTCTTTTCCACACAACATCAAATCAGAAACACCTGGTTGGTGGAGAATAATTCTCCAAACTGCCCAACCACAGAGCCTTCAATGGGAGATAAAGAACAGCATTGCTTTGATGCAAGGAACAATTTCCACAGTGAGTCAAGGCAGACAAACCACAATGCAGCAGTTTATGGTATTTTGCACAATAATATAGAGAGATTTTCACATTCTTAAAACAAATTTAAAACAATTTAGTACACAATGCTTATGCACAACCAGAGTGCTTCTCTGATATACAAATTCTGTAAAATCAAAGCTCTAGCGTAGACACCAGAAGGTTTCTGACACAGTGTCTCTGATCTTTTGGGAGAGGAGAAAAGAGAACAGTGAAGGGTTTAATTTGACATCTTTAGTAATATTTTAAGTTTGAAATATTTTCCTTTTACATTGTTCAGCTAATGGGCAACTGAAACCCCACCAAATTCTTATATTTAACTATTTTGATTGCTGACAAATTAAAAACCATTGTTAGGAAACCCATAATTCAACATAAAATGCAGACACCACAAACTATTTGCATTGCAATAGATACAACTGGTCTCACTTTGTAGTTGCTATGGGCAGCAAAACATCATGGCAAAATCTTTTGTGGTTCTTTATTGTGTGAGTGGTTTAAGCTTGTAGGAAACCTACCTCTTCTGGTTTGCCTAAGGCATCAAAATACCCCAGAGCCAGCATCCAGTACAACCAGAATGTAATTACACCACAGAAACACACTATCTGGCACTCAGAACTGTCAGAGCCTGAAAACAAGTATTGCTCTCATTTTTTCTGGAAAGCACAGCCAGAATATCAGTATACTCAATTTCATTGTGGAAAATATAAATCAAATATAAAAAAGGTAGATTCTTCTCTAAAGGTTTAGACACATTCAGATCACAGTCACTGATTAATGAAAAATTAGTTTTAACACTTACTTTCCATCTCGCTAAAAGTTAGTTGGAAGAAAAGTCAGGCTCTAACCACTCATGGGATTTGGGGAACACTGCTGGTATTTTTTGTGTCGAAATTACTCAGATTTAATATAATTCTACTTCTTACAACCGTTTTTGCCATCCAAGAGTGGAGCTGCACCGAGGAGTCACCAGGGGGAGCCTGCATGCCAAAAATGCCACTGACTTATTTTTAACACCCCTGTTTTCTTGTGGTTTGCAAGGAGATTGAAAGCAGAATTTACATAATTTCTCCTCGTTGTTGAAAGAAAAAGAAGAGCCTGGTGCCTACCTTTGCCTTTGGACAGGATGGCTGGCCCGTGGGTACTCGTATGCCGGGATGGATACGTGCAACCACTTGCCCTGCCGCCCACTGCCACAGTCCCTCCGCAGCGTGTTCCACTCCTGCCAGCTTTCCCTGCTCTTGCTTGAACAGGCCTCTTCTTCCTTGAGACTAACGTCTCGACCTGGACACAGTCCCAGCTAGGCTGGGTAAATGCCTATGGGTTTCCTATGCATTACCAGCTGCTCTCCAGGGACAGGAGCAACTCTGGTGTTTCTTGTGTCCCTGTCACCAGGAAAGATGCCGTGGCAGGGAGTAGCCCTGCACCCTTTCCAGGGTTTACCAGACATGTGGGTATATGTAATTCTTGCTGTGTGCCAACATACACAGTAATGGTGTACCTTGAGCTGGGAGAATCACAGCAAGCATTTTAGGTGTGTGCTTTCCTTCTGGGCGGTCACTAGATCCCACAATTTCTTTAATTGTATTGCTAAAAATACTCTGTAGATTTCTCAGAGCCTGCTGATCATCTCTTCTGGCTATAAAAGACCCATGATATAACACTGGCTCACAGGTTGGGGGAACGCTGAAAAATCCAAAGTATCCTCCCTCTGTTTCAAGAAAAATTAACAGCTACACCAGATGAGAGCTTTTAAACAACATCCTCCTGGGCTGTGCAGCTCACAGGAAAATGAATCCGTTTTCAGATCCATATGCTAGCTGCAATATTTCCTGTGTTTTTCTGGTCACAGTCACACACATAATTCATGAGAGTGTTCAGTCCTAGCTGCAAGTCTGAAAGGATGTGGTTGAAATCTTCAGGCTGCTTGTGTTCTTGTCTCCATGCCAAAGCTCTGGTGGATGGTTTTGGGAACTCTGTGTTCTTGCTAAACTGGGCAATGTCGCATCCCAAGGGGTGAAAAAAGGGAGAAATTATGGAGGGGAGTAGAACCACATGGCTTTCTGTAGAAAATTTTTGTTTTTCAATAAATTCAGACTAATAGGCCTCCACTTCAAAAGGAAAAAAAAACCCAAACCCTAAAAGTCCAAACAACATCCCCACCACAAGAAACACAACACAGATGATCCCTAAGAATCAGGAGCATGGTTTCTTATGGTTTCTCTTAGCCTAAACTCAGAAATAAGAACCATGGTGTTGAGAGACAGAGATATCACAAAGCTAAACTACTACTTGGACATTGACTTGGGTCAGAGTGATATCTGATGGTAGGAAGCAAAATAGCTGACAGTGAGCTACTGTCCCTGGAAGAGTAGCTTGTGGCCAGGAGCCACTCTCATGGAAATCATTGCATTTTTCAAACCTCTCAGCCCTGATCCCATAAGGAGTGAGTGCAAGTGGTAGAAGCTCTGCTGACAGGCTGTGAGCCTGTGTCTACTTACACATGCTCGTAAGGACCAGCACAGCTGATGGAATCTTAGCTGGAAGGTCGTAGGATGATTTTGCTGTGTCAGGCTAATGCCAATGCTCAATGCACGGTGGTGCCATTCATGTTACACAAATTCACTATTAACCTTGAGCTTGCCTGTAGCTTGTCATTCTGTCTTTTGACAGCTTTGCCTTTAGGGGGTGGGGGATTTTTGCAAGTGAAATCTGACTACATGGAGAGGAGACATTAATAGACAAACAGGAACTCTAGAAATATGCAGTTAGATACAAACGTAGGGAAGGACTTTCTTTTAAGGGTAAATTAAATGAGACAGCAGCCCACATACTATGAAGGCTTTTTAGAAATATACTATTTGGATAGTTACCTCTGTATTTATACACTGCATCTATCTCTATCTCCAGAAGACCCCAATATAAACTGAGCAAGCTTCCCCACTGTTTCCCCTTCTGCAAACCCCCTGGCAATTCCATAGGAGGAGTGTGCTCTCCCCAGCGGGCCTGATTTTTGGCACAGACCCAAGGAGGAGTGAGGACATGACAAACGCACTTGCCCCTGCTGAATGCACGATCCTGCACCTCCTGTCCAGGAGCCCAGGATACACTGAACAGGAGCAGTAACACGTAATCTGGGTCTTCATTTTTCCATCATGCTTGGGATCAAATTCCAGATTTATAATGCTCTAGATGAAACAAAGGGGCAATTATTATTTACTACAATAGGACTCACTGGAGTCAGTGGCTGCCACGTGGCTTGGTTGTTAATGTCCAGTGTAGAACATACAGTTAAAGCCAGGAAATAAAATTTAATGCTCTCTCTCAAATGACTGGCTTCATAAGAACATTACATCTTCTCCTACAAAAATATTATCTTTTCTTCAAAAGCTGTTTCAATTCGGAACACAACACTGCCAAAATATATCTTATGATACAAAGTAACCAGAATAACACATGCTGCCCTTCCTGGGCTTTCTACTTTACATTTTAAAATATGTCCTATATCTCCCACATTATCTTTCTATAATATTTTATTTTATTATCTCTTAAAAGGCTGCCATTTTAATGTTGTCTGTTATGGTACTGCTTAGAAACAGTATGATGTTTACACTGCTCTATATTTAATACAACCATGTTTAATAACACTATTTTCAAGTCATAAATGCTGCAGCACAGATATTTCTAAGATTAGCTCCTATCATAAAAATAAAGCTGCACCCTTTGGAGGGGGCCAGTTTAGCATTCATTGCACAAAGATTAGAAGGAACTATCAGATATGTGGACTTCATGCTGAGCCAAATGAAGTCAGTAGAAATACTCCCCCAGACTTCAGTCCATGTTGGACCACACATGGTAATTCAGGGACTGACTTTAGTGCTCGGCACAGCCTTTTCTGTTTCACTCTAGGTAATAGTGGCAGATGACACAAACATCCCAGATTTGCTGTAGAACAGATGTCAAGCTTAGTCTCCACTGAACACCTCGGTCTCTCTATAGGTACTGCAGTATTTATTGCAGCCAAGGCCAGAGCTGTTTTGAAGCAGGAGCCGCCAGCTGTGTGAAGAGAAATGTATTCAAAGCTGCCAACAGTAAGAAATTAAATACAGACTATGGCAGTGTCTGCCAATGTTTTGGGCAGTAGCATAATGGTGGCAGCCAACTAAACTTGAGATGGCAGCAATCTAATGCATCTCCATCACCAAGACAGGAGTTCACTAATTAATTTAGGTTGTTTTTTTTTAATTGTATCTACTCTCATCATCCTACTGTACAAGTCTGAGGAAGCAGAGAAGAGGGTAGAGTGAATAGGAAAGAGACCAGGCACTGGAAGGCAGCCTCTCTGTAAAGATAGCCAGGAAGTTTTTTCAAGGTCATCCTGCATGAGGTGGTGTGGTTGCATCAAGGTACATCTGTCTAGGACAGGGGTAAGAACAGTATATAAATGAAGAGAACAACTAGTTTTGAAACCAAAGCTGCACCTTTCTTTTTTTTACTTGATTAGGGAAAAAGGAAAAGACACAATGATACAGGACTGCAGCATAAATCTTCTATTCCCAGTGCTACAGAAAGTCCAGGCAGTCAGGGGTCTCCCACCCAGGAAACTATATGCATTGATGGCACTTTATCACATCACAACACATGAACAAACAAGAATAGCATACCCAAATAGTGTGGCAGAGCTTAGCCTTCTGTCACCCAAGAAATAACATATTGAGATAGATCTTCCACCTAAAAGAAATGTATTGAAGAATGGGTACCACCAGGCTAAAGAACAGATGCTCCAGGAACATGGCAGCTCTGCTAAGGGGTTATAGGAAGACTTTGCCCCAGCCCTGGGGATTGCTTCATCCACCACAGTGCCTGCTTCTGTGGAGTAGCTGCAGCCACCTGCCCAGTTATCACAGCCCTTCAGCCTACTGGAAAAGGAAGAAGATTTAAACTACACATTCAGGACTGAGAGGATAGTTGAAAACCATCTCCTTCTTCTGTTCTGGCCTCATGGCTCATGTGTAGCACAGTGGTCTTTGAAAAAGGATTGTCATTGGAGAGATTGGGAAAATGTAATACTCTGAGCCAAAGTGACTGACCCACACAAGAAAAGTTTCATTGAGCACCACTTGGCCTTGATGTTCAGAAAACTGTGTAAGATGTCTTATATTGTGGCTGACATTAATTTCCTAAAAATTAAATTTGAGCCTATGTATGAAGCAGAAACAATAAAAGAAAGACATGGTATTTTTCTTTCTGGTATAATATCATGCTTCATATTCTTACACTGCAGTGTTTAGTTAACACCAGAAGCTCTTCTGGTGGCTCATACAATGATACAAGTTTCTGTAGTCATCACTAAAGATTTAAAAACTTCATTCCTCTGCCACTTGAAGTAAATCTAGCCTGAGATTTTTGTTCCACAGTGATTCTCGTGGGCTCCAAACTCAGTGCTCACCATACTAACAATAATCCTTCACGTCTCCAGACTCTACCCATGTTCGTTGTTAATCTTCAGTCACAAAGTAATGAGATGCATCAGACATCATCAAGATGGCCTAAGGGGTTACAAATTTGGATGAGGGCCACATACTGTACTAATTGCTTCTAATAAATTACATATTTCAGGAGGGACATCATGATTTTAATCATTTATTCTGCATGTTGTTTCCTTTGGAGAGAAGAACAAGCAGACACTAAACAAGCTGAGCATCTGAAATTCATGGCAGAAGCTAGAAAGAGCTCATTTAATATCAACCATCATTGTAAATACTAGAATTATGCATGTATCAAATCCCTGGGTCTGAACACTTTGGGAACAGCCAGTGAGTTCTGGCTGTTTTAATGACTCAAACTGAAATGATGTCTTTGAACGTTCCTTAGATTTATAACAAATCCGATTTAATCCCATTTCAAATCTTGTAACTGGGGCCTAACTCAAGAAAAAGTCTTTGTTTCTGTGAAAAAAAAAAATAAGAGGGGAAAGAGGGGAATTTAAAACATGTATTTCCCAAAAGGTTGAGAGGGAAAACAGTCACATTTCACTTCTGTGGGGAAAGACTTTAATTATGATTTGATGGCTGTTCATCACAAAGGTGGCCCAGTGAACACAGATAGTGACAAAAACTTTCTTTAAAGGCCGCTGAAATGAATAGGATCTTGATCTGATCTAAACAGCCTCTTGCAGGGTGAACTAAGATGAGTGAAGGTTTCCTATTTCCCTGACCCCTAGCACATCCACACCAGTAGACCTGCTGTTAATGGAATCCTCAAATCTCTCAGGAGCGAGCATTTCCTTCACAGGGAGAGACCTTGATAGTAATTAAATAGCCACCAGTATTAATAGCAATAGCTGGTGGATAATGTGGAGACTTGGGAACTCTAGGGAGTAATGCAGGTTTGGGAACAGCTCAGGCTGTCTTCCATTTGTAAACCTTTCTTCCTGTCACTGCTGTCTGCTTTTCCTTCCAAGGATGAGCTGAGATACCAAGCAAAACATGACTACCTAGGTAAAAGGAAACCTACCTCGGCACAAAGTATGTCTTGGGATGGAAAGCTGCAGTTGCAGCTCTGAGACTCAAATGTGCTCTTAATTTTCAAGTGGTAATGAGACATCAAGGAAGCACCATTACCCGGGATAAGCGCAATCTCTTTCTGCCTTGGCAGTCTAAGCTGCCTTCACTTGGTTCCTCTCTACGTACGAGGTTTATCATTCCGCTATAGACTTCTCTGGCAAGTGTGAGGAGAAAAGGGTGAGGTTCCAGCAAGACTTCCAGGGGCTACTCTAACCCACCAAGCAGAATAATGAAGATATCTCTAAAGATGCTGTTTGTGCATGGATAGATGGATGGATCTTTGTGCTAAAACAGTTGGACATCTACTTTGGTACAAAGGAAAAGGACCAAAGGATTTTTGGTTTTGTCGTATTCTCCTCTTTACTAATCTGCTTCACAAGAAGCAGATTAGTAAAGAGGAGAAAAAGGCCTTACACAATGAGAATTGACTGGGAAAGATTGTCCCAGCTAAAACTGGTGACTATTCAAATTGAGAAACATTTCTCTGATTGCTTTTATGGTATTTTTCATAGGGATGTTCAAGTCAACCTCTACACTGGAGATTGAGAGCTTAAAGCATGAGAGAACTGGAAGCTTAAGCATAAAAGCCTGAGTAACAGAAGTAAAAAGTTACAAAAACAAGGGAGATAAAAGTGATAAATCCTCAGCTAAGAGTGCTGCTATACCTAGGAAAAACCATGAGGATGTAAATCACAACATACAGAAAATATGATGCATTAGTTTGGTGCAGTCTTCAGATACTGATTTGCGCCAACATTGGGTGCTACATAAGAGCATGGAATTAACAAACATTAGTGTGGTAGATTAGAAGAATGAATATCTATGAAAGCAAAATGGAAAACCTCTTTGACATCCATTAGGTTTGGTAATATAATACTAAGAAGTAGACCATACTGAGCTGTAATCTGGTTGGCTGGCTCAGTCCCTCTCCAGATTACCACTTAAATCAATAGCTCTCACATTGATTTTTCCAGCACACTGTATTCCAGTAAAAAGAACAATGCTCTGAGATGAGTCAGCTATTTATTCTGTCTGTAGGAACTCTGGTGCATTTTTATTTAGGAAAATAAAAGCAGGAGCCAAAGTACACACAGATATCTAGTAATAAGAACCTGTCTGTTTCAACATAACATGACACAGCCTCTGCAGACATGCAGGTTTGCTACAGCTTGCTGCAGCAGCTGCAGCCCAGCCTTGAGCTAGAGCAAGCTGCTGTAATGATGAGACTGAAATATTTGCAGATTATCTTAAACAAATCTGAATTTTATTTTAGTAACTGCTGTAGCAGAGGAGAAAAATATGCCCATATATATATCATATCATAGAATCACATCATCATGGAATGGTTTGGGTTGTAAGGGACATTAAAGATCATCTCGTTCCAACCCCCCTGCCATGGACAGGGATGCCAGCCACTGGACCAGGTTGCTTAAAGCTCCATCTAACCTGGCCTTCGACAATTCCATCGATGGGCATTCATAACTTCTCTGGGCAATCTGAACCCCTTCTCTGGGCAATTTAGCTAACAAGGTGATCTTCACGTATTTACCATGACATGTAGAACCTCACTTTCTCTCTTCAGCTTAGCTGTCAATTCAGAAACCAGGAACCTTTCTCTCCCCCAGTTTTGTAACTGTTTAAAGAAACTTACAAAAGCTGCAGCAAAAATATTTTCAGTTGAAAGAAGAAATTACAGTCTCAAGAGCTCCTTGGAGCTTTGGAGTCAGGCTGAAGCACAGATCTACCCATGTATTCTCTTGACCCCTCTCTGCTGCAGGCATAGAGAAGATCCTGCCATGGCCCCTCATCTCTCCCACAGCTCTCCACACACAGCTGCTATCTTGGCTTCCAGGCTCGGCAACTGCCTGCGAGCTTGGCCTATTTCTGGGAACTTGAGTTAACAGTAGCTAACAACTACTAAAATGCCACAAAAGTTAACAAATGAAAACATTTGTCCCTCTTGTTCACTACCTTTATTATCTCCAGCTTTGACTGTAAGGTACTGGATTACAGTCCACCTTCCATTAATAGCAGCCTCAGAGGCATTCTGTGCTCTGCTTTGTGCAGCTTACAAGGTATTTTGAGTTAGCTGTGATCTATTTTGAATCACATGCTCTCCTACTTTTGTACTGTTCCTTGAGAATTTATGTATAAGTAAGCTATGCCAGTCACTTTCCCAGGTCTCAGCAGTGTTTGAGGTAACTCTGCATTGGCTGCAGTCCTTGAGTGAAGATACAAGGACCTATTTTACACAGCTCCTCATTTGCACAGTATTTACATTAGGCTTGTACAGGAAAATAATACAGCAGTGTGAACAATAGGTATTATTTCTATCCATGCAGAGCATTTTCCTTCCACAAAAATTATTGTTATCAACTCTAATAAGATCATTTCTAATATTCAGTGCACAAACTTTAGCCCATTTTGACAAACAGATAGTACGTCTTTTGCCATAGGTGAGTGATGTTTTAACTGTGGCCAAGACAAGTATTAGAGAACTGAAGCTACAAAATGAGATACACAGAACTGTATGATAGGCTGATATGGTAAATTATCTAATGACAGTGGCAGTATTTCACATAATAAATCAGATAACCCACCTTTTGTGCCAGGTAATAAATTGTGTTGAGCAGACAAAGGCAAATTTATGTATTCATCATCTATCAAGAGACAATTGGCAGAATAGCCTTTGGTCTGCAGTCTGAAAATAATCCTTCTCTGACAAGTGTCAGTTGGAAGAGCTAGTGAATCACTATAGATCTTGCTTCACTGCAAGCACCATCAAGTCAAACTCTGTTCAGAGTTACTTGAGAAGCAAGGTCTAAATGCAGTTGCTCTGATCCCAGCTGGCATTTCTGCTGTTTTTATATTTCTAAAAGCATGTTAGCCCTTGAAACATTTACCAAGATTTCTCATTTTATCTTCCCAAGAAAGGCTTCACCCTTCCTATGATCAGATACCTAGCCCACAATTTTGGCTCCTTTTCACAGCTGCCTGGAAATGGAGGCAGAATATGGGGGAGTGGTTTAAATAAGAAACAGAACTCTATGGGGCCAGCACTAATAGATTTTACATATTCAAGAAGCTTTTTCAAAGTTTGGCATTGAATTATCTGTTATAGCAAACTAATAAAACTATTAAAACTTTTATAAAAAACAAAATAAAACAAAAACAAACAAACAACCAAAAAAACCACCAAACAAATTCAGCACTGCAGCACGCTTCTGTGCTGAGAATAAATAGATGGTCAGCATCAGGCAGATGGTCAATGCCAGACAGTGACTCCCAAGTACGAAGGCAGCGATGGCTCAGCATGAGCCTCCCGCAGCTGTGCTGCTCGTGGGCAGAGCCGTCGCTCACGCCCCGGTGTTTCCTCTGCCAGAGAAGACACCGAGCCACGGCGCAAGGGGCAGGAGCAGGACCTGCACAGTACCTTTGAGGGCAGGAGGGGTGAAGACGCTCTGCTTCCTCTGCTTGGGAGAGGCGCTCTGGGACTGGGGAGGGACAAAAAACAGAGAGCGGCGGTAAGTGATGGGCAGAGGCAGCGCTTTCTGTTCATGGCAGCTCCGGGTCTTGCCCCACAGCTGCTTTCAGAGGGTGCACACACCCACCTGAGGAGTTTCTAAGAAAAACATATTGTGTACATCTGATGCCAGCTCCTGGGCTTTCATGTGTGCAGAGAAAACTAAGATTAGCTAGAAAAATAAATATTTAATGGACAACCTTTATGACTCCCAGGCAAGACACACCCAATACTACTGAAAATTGCCCTTCACCCTAAAAAAAAAATTTTTAAACACGAAATTTGGATAGTCTGTCCTTTTAACAGTCTGTGCAACTGATTCTCATAGGCAAATAAATGCTTACATACATTAAAATAGTTGAAAGTTTTACATTAACCAATATTCCAATTAAATACGGCATAATCAGTGATTATATGCATAGGTAAGGTAGAATTGAAATTATTAATATATGCATTTTAACATAAATAAACATAATTTTAACACCAATAAGTGGAAAATCTCACTTTTTCTATATGTTACACTTAAGATAATATTTTCAGCAGCTAATCATTCAGTCTTTAACTGAGACTGATTTGAATGTTATATTTAGATACAGTTAAACTTTTTATGGCCCCAAAATTGCATCTAGGCACAAAAGATAAAGTATTCCAGAATAACTGTAGCAAAATTACACATAGAGTAATAGTATAATTATACCAATGTTTAGATAGGATAAACTAATGGGAATACATTCAGTGATAAAGCAGAGCAGCTTTTGCAAAATGAAAGCAGCTAAATGAGTGTTCATATTATACCAATATGAAATATATTGGTATAGAAAGGAGAATAAAGTTGCATAAGGTCACATCATAGTTAGCTTTGGAACACATAAGCACCATATCACACTCCAAATAAAAAGCTTAAGGAAAAGCTGTGTGTAGGCAAGATTTTTTTTTTTCTCATCTAATCAATTTCTATTTATATTTGATCATAACAACGTTGCCTTTTCCAAATATTTTCTAAAAATGCATATTATATGGACTGTGAATTTTAATCAGATCTATTTCTTCATGGAACATTTGAAACAGCTCTTAATAGAACCACTTTCACACAAGTATGGACAATCCTATTACCTTATCACAATGGATGGAATGATAACATTTATAAATAAAATATTGTCATCTTTGGAAAGAGACAGTTATTTATACACACTATGGGATAGGTTCTTGATACTCACTCCAGTCTTTACAAGTCTGTATTTGAGTCCAAATTTGAACCAATCAATATCTCCTGCTGCTATTTAAAATGTTGCCTGATGCTCTGGGCAATGGGTGAAGGAGAAGGAGATCAGGGATTTGCAGGAACTATGCAAGGGGAGATTAGAAAACTAGATTGGAGGAGCCCACTTTTGTGCAAACAACATCACTGCACTGCCTGCTGTAGGCTTGGCAAATGATGGAGAGAGTAGGGAGGAGTTTGCAATGCTTTTGTAGACCAGCAGCAACTTGCAGATCCAAAGCAATGCTTGGATGCGTTTAGCTGGCAGGGGCACCTTGGTTGTTATGCTTTGCCAGGGCATGGCAGCAAGGCAGAGGGGAAGCTTGCCTCTCCCAGTTCCAAGCCACAGGGAGAAGGAGAGCCAGCAGAACTGACACAAAACAAAAACAAGGCTGTGTTACTGAGGATGGCATGGCAATGTAAACAAAATACTAACTAGGATGAATGGATGAGTTTCAAAGGGGTTTTAACAATAGACCTACTTTAACAATAAATATGCTTTAAAAAAATAAAATTCACTTACCTCTGCCTGTGAGATGCTTGTTCTCTTCTCATCTTTTTCTACAGAAAAAGATACAGAAAAAGAAAAGTTAGTACAGAAGTGTTTCTCGATGCTAACATTTGCAACCCTACAGCACTGTTGTAAATAAGAAATTAACCTTCTCTTTTACAGCTTTTCTTTCTCTTTTGTATGTCTCAGAAAACCAGAAGCCCTAATTAGCGTTTAGACATAAGATCTTTATCTGAAGAACTTAACTCCCATTTTTTGTCTGTGAATAACAGCAAGAGATGGAGTGCCTTCAGCAGCAGGTCCTTTGTCCTGGCTGGCAACAGGGCTCTGTGCTTGCAAGTGGGGGTGTCAGGATACAGGGTTGCTTTGCCCAGGGACTGCACTTTCTTCTATAGTCAGAAAAGGCTTGGTTGCCAAATGTCATGCAGCAAACTCACAAAGGGCTCTATGCACTCAAATCATAATAACCTCAGGTTATCAATATAACAATACTGGTACTGAAGAGCACCTTGAAGTAATATGCAAAATTAACAAAACAAATCTTAACAAAGAGTAATCTTTTACCTTAGAAATTTCATTACACTATTGGACTGAAATTTTTCCTGGAACTTCAGAATTTTATTGCCTTAACTTGCTTTGGACTACATGCATGGCAGAATTGGCAAAACTAGAGATTTCTAATAAAATAAGCATCTCTGAGAATCTGTATGAACAACTCAGTAAAATTGTATGAAGCAGAGAAGGCTCAAGGATCTTCCTAACCATGGTATATAACCAGTCTTTGCATGAGCTAAATTCTTTTGCTACTGCTGTCCTGATACAGTGGTGGCCAGATAGCGTCTGTCTTCTGTCAATAATTTCAATTTTTTGATGAGTAACACATAGGATCTTTGGTGCTCCATAGTTTGGAGCTCTAAAATAAAATACCATTAAAAACAGAGACATCAATCTCTCACTGTACCAACACCCCTTCTAAAATTTTCCACTTGTAGATATCAGTGTGTAATGTTCACTGAGGTGTGGCAAATGCAGGCACAAGGGAAGAATAAGGTCTAGGCTGTATCACTTTACGTGACTTATTCTCTAGATATTGGCTGCTTGTGGTGTGCTGTGTATGAGGGTACAAGGCAGTCCAGGCAGCTGGATCACATTTTCTATTGCATTCTTTACCATTGTATCTGTGCATTTTGCAAACATTACTTGACTTACTGGATTTTTCAATTCATGTATTTCCCATTACCTCTATCTGAAAGGCATTCAAATCACTCATTCTCAAGGTTAAAAAGTGTAGTTGAAAACAGTACTGATTACTAAAGCATGATCCCACAGATACAGAATTAGACAGGACAATCAGGAGGCCAGTTTCCTGCCATTGACATTTGTGTGAACTTTGGTAAGGTCACTAAACTTCTTGACTTCCCTACCTGTAAATAAGTATAGCAGTGCCTATTTCAGTATAGCAGTGTCTATTCAACTCCATAAAACACTTTGGGGTATGAAGTCAGGCTGGTCAAATGGGTGACTATTTCTGTGCTTGTAATCTTTCTTATTGGGTTGTACACCAAACACACAGAGACTTCAATGAGTCAACATTGGACAGGTTTTTTTAGCTCAGGATCCTGGATTTACTTGGGAGGCTGAAATTTGAATAAATCCGGAACTTTCAGAAGAGAACAATGAAAAGTAAGTTACATCCCATTCCTTCCCAAAACTCTAAATTTGTCCAGATTAAAAATATATTTTGTAAACCCAAGCTGAGGCTTGCATAAGGAACAAAAACTGTGATCAGCAGCTTTGCCAGGTTTCAGGTCTTGATCCTGAGAATGTGCACAACTGTAATCCTCTGGGCTTGCACATTTAGTGTTCTAAGTGATGTGACATTAAAACTACCAGAACTGGAAAGTTTCCAGCCTTTCCTTTCACTCAGCAGCCCTTATATGACAGGCAACTTTGGGAAAAAGAACTGGTCCTATATGGAGTTAGAAAAATCATGCAGATCCATGGGGCAAATAGTGCCAATGAAAAGCATCAGACAACACAGACATTTAAGAGTGACTTACAAAATCACATCCCCCCACCCCAGTTTTTCAAATCAGTAAAGAGAGATCAGAAATGAACTTAAAAGAATGAAAGGTACAATCTTGAGGCAGCAGCCATGGAGTGTTTCCAGTGAGATGAACAGAAATGTAGAGCTGGCTGGAGATGCAGTTTGGTCAGTGATACATTGTGACATGCATTTATTTTTGAGGACAGAAAGAGCACCACACGCTTCTTTTTGACAGGCATTACAATGGTCAAGACCCAAAGGAGAGTATAGACTTTTAAGGAGAGCTGGCAAGAAATGGGAACAAGGGAAGCCTAGATCCCTGAATGACATCGACTGAGGCAGAGAGAAGAAAATAAAACCTCTTTGTGTAGAGGAGGAGGAAAACATGAAAGGCAAGGGGGACATGGAAGGAAGATAGAGTAGCTGTGTGTAGATGAGGTAGAAATGAGAGACAGGAAGAGTGGGGTTGTAGCAGCAGTAAAAAGAGGAATCTAGTGATGACAGAGAGCAGAGCTGGAGTGCGGTGTGGGCTGGAGTTAGGTCGGGAGTTCTCTGCCTGGGAAAATACTTAGAGCCATCTTGGTCTAACTGAAGGATTACATTAATAATTGTGTGAACATTCTTCCTTGCATAAATAGTGGTTTTCCAGTGTAACTTATAATGCTTTGAAGGCAGTCTAAATAAACTAATGAAAGCATGTCTCACTAAGAAAGTATCCTTGTGGGAGTCAATGGAAGTAGGAATTAATGCTCTCACTGGCATCAAAAGATCATGTAGAAAGCCTCTGTGACAACAGATTTTATGATGAGAATGGAATGTACAAGGTAAGAAAGAAGACCATCAGTTATCTTCTGCACATCAGACATTTCCACCCACAGAAACCAAACAAGCCATGCATCTCCCACCTTCAAATTCATCAACAATTATAAGCTCAATTTCTTTACTGAACTCTTAGAGCATAAATTCCACTTGAGAAGGGTCAGGAAATAATCAGAAAACAAATCACAAATAGCAGACTATGATACCACTTGATTCCTAGGACAGGATGAAATCCCTTGTTTGTCAGCATCCTCTAGTTCCCATTGACTACTATGCAGGCAGGATTCTTTTCACAAAAATCATAGTTATACAGAATGAGAAATTCACTTATCATGTTTATAACTAGGCAATTATATCACAGAGAATGTGACTGCAAATAATCAGCTTTTATATTAAACAAAACCCTAGTTCTCAGTAGATAACTTCTCCCTACATGTTTGTTGTCGTTTTGGGGCCAGAAGGGAAGAAGCCTTTTAAACGATGCTCCATTTTTCTCCCTCACAGAATGTAACATTGTTCACAGAACACAATATAGCTGTGTTGTATTCCAAATCTCAACATATGTTTTTTTCCAGTTAAACTTATTCTCATCTGCTCTAATTACCTAAGAGGGATCTAATTACTCAAGTAATTTCTAGAAAATTTCTGTGGTTTTGTTTCAAAGAGGTGTAATAGAAATCATAGGAAGAGCTGAGAATGAAGAAATGAGAATTTCCAGTACCCAAGTACTGGAAAGTGGAGGTATGCAAAAATAAGATTGGAGCTTTGTTTAGAGGGTTTTTTTACACATGTGTTGAGATAAAAGCAGATGAGGACTTTCCCTTATGTTGGGTGAATAACATCTGAGCCTAGTGTGGTCCTTACCTCATGCAGACAGGAGTAACACCTGGAAAAATAAACAGGGTTTCAGGCTTTAGTCAGTGTCCTCAGAAAAACAAATAGTCAATGAAAGGATCAGTCTAAAGGGTATTTCCTTCAGTCCAGATATGTACACAGACTTTCTGAAACAAAGCCTTGTTTTTTTTGAGGAGAGACACTTCTGAAAGCCCATCAACCTGCACAGACCCCCTTTCAGCATTAGACTTGTAAGCTTTAGCCTTTACCCAAGGCAAAAATCTCACCCACTGGCAGGGAAACCTGCAAGATTTGGCCTAACTATATCGCTGATACAGGTGGAAGAAACACGACGGAGTTTGTCTCCAAAACTCTCCTGTTAGCAGAGCTCTTTTGAACCTTTATTAGCACATCCCTCTAGCCAAGGTGATATAATAAGCTGAGCTCCCCAAAGGTGTCATTAGAAAAAGAACCAAGTGGAAGGAGGATGGTTATAGTTGGGATCACAACTGCTGGGTGGTGCTGATCACTCTTTCCATGAATCCCCACTGTTGTGCAAATGGAATGTCCATGCTGGGGAAAGCTTTGTGGTCATTTTAGAATAAGATCAAAATTCATCTGCCTTTCTTTTCCCACTGGATAACGTTAATGCACTTGGAGCAGCTATACAGGGCAAGAGGTGACCTGTTTTAAAAGACCTGGCCTCTGATGTCATGCATGGGCTCTGCAGTGGTCTCATCTAGTAAAGGCTTATCTCATCCAACTAAGTACCCTGCTTGCTTTCCCTTTTTCTGTAGGGTTTCAGTCAGGCACTGGAGAAAGAGAACAGATCACAAAAGCAATTCGGGCTGGTATAATTGTTCGAGAAAGCTTCATGTAGAGAGCTTGGAATTTTCCTTGGGAAAACACAGCTAAGCAGTTTCAGATAAAAATCACAGGAGGCTGATAGGTTAAATTTTGTCATAGTGTCTAAATTTGCCTTAAAACTAATAAACATAATAGTCTTTAATTGCTTAGATAGTGGGAATAGCCCATGAGCTCCATGCTTATAACAGGTGTCAGTCAAAGAATGATTTAAACGAGAATGGTTTGAATCTGAAAGCAATGAGCCTGGTGACAGACTTCAGGGACACAATGTTTAGTCTGAAGTCATTTTATAATCCTGCCCTCACCCCTGTATGTGTAGTGTCACTGGATGGAGCAAAGTAGATGAATAGAAGCATGTATCCAGCCTTTCACATGCAAACTAGTGCAGGGTACCCCAGGCTAGTGACAAATCAGATACTGCTGCTGCTATGAAATAGTTCAGCCAGTTTCATTTGATTGCATTAGTTTTGATGAAATACCTCCCTGGCCAAGCAGTACAGTGTCCATGAGCAACATCTGCTGTCAGAAACTGTGAAAGAAATGAACCAATTGCTGACTTCCAATCAATGTGCTCAATGATGACATAGAGTTGGAAAAAAAAAATTCCTGCCTGTGGGTCCACTTGTCCATGTCCTGTAATGAAGAGGAAGGTGGCTCTCTCTTCCTGCTGTGGGGCTGGGGATGCTTGTGTGCTTGGGTTAGTTGGGGCAGAATTCTGCTCCCAGCCCTGCTTGGTGCTAATTGTTCTACAAGTCAGACCACTTGTTTAGAAAACTTACATTTAAATGGCACAGACTCGTGAAATTTTAGGAATTAAGAAGAGAAATGTATAATTTTCAGAATAATCCTTCATTGCCCTGCCATGTAGTGGCAGAAAAATCTGAAATTTTCTGAAAATTTTGTTTCAATCATTTCACGTTTCAATTTCTCCATCAGTAAAATAAGGATATTTTCTTATCTAACAGCTTGCCTCACTGGTGTTTGACCATCACCACTTGTATAAGCCATTGGTATTTGTAAAACAAGCTTATTGAAATCTGACTGACATAATATTTTGTTTTCTGCCATCACAACTACTTTTTCTTTCTTCTAGGAGACATAGCAAGATCAAAAAATATTTAATACTTTGCTTTTGCCAGAGTTCTAATTACACATTGCCACATCAGGTAGCATGTCATTGCTTTTTAATAAACCACTGAGGTAAGAAAAGGAAAATTTCAAACCAGACAAACATAAAAAATGCTTATGTCATTAATTTTTTGATTTTTGCCTGCTGTTTTTTATTTGCCAGTATCTATCAATGAAGACCTGTCTACGGGTTTAGATGTCATTACATTTAATTACAATAAAATACCCTGGGAAGTACTTCTGGAGTGAGTATATGTTTCTGAAACCATTCCCATTGCAAAAGCACCTCATTAAACTCCCGTATCCCAGCTGCTGTGGCAAGCGGAGCTGGAAGGTCTGTTCCCCTCCTCAGTCAAGTGCTGACAAGAGAGAGCGTACATTGTGGTTCGTCTGCATCTCACACACTAATCAGCATCTAAATTACTGCCTGGCCCTTTAGGGAGCACTAATAACAAGATTTGTATAGGAAATATTAATAAAAACATATGGGAGAGAGGAATTTGCTGTATACACAGGCGTTTGCATGCCTGTCCTACCAGGTGTTTGCTGTTAAGGTGTGTAGCGTGGGAAAGGTCCTACACTGTGCTGACAGCACCGTCACCGAGGGACCTGTTGTCACTCTGTCTAACAGATCATACTGCAGCTTTTCCCATCTAGCTCCTGACTGTAACCAGCCCTTCATGTTTCACTAAAATGCTACAGGCTAAGTGAATCTGACACTTGGAATTTTCTTTCCATGGAAATCAGTTACTTACATAACTCTGTATTTCCCACCTTCAGTATTCAAGTAGCCATTACTAGGACTAAGAAGAGTAAGGACTGCAATGCCCTTGGTTAAACCAAAACCTTCCTAATGGTGCTCAAATTCAGCCACCAAATGAAAAGAACAATCATCCTTTTATTCTCAATACACAGAACATCATCTGATCTATATCTCTGATCATACAGACAGTATCCAAGGACCCACTTTAAAGTGCACAGCCATAAGAATATGAAATAAAACCACCTTTCCTAAATTACAAAGATCAAAATTTCTTTAAAACATACATTCTGTTACCATAAACTATATTGGAAGAAACTGGAGACATTACAAACCTCAAATGTGAACCTAAATGTATTTGTTTTCATCATATGAATCTCATAAGGACATTATAGTGCCTGATCCAACCACTTTTCATTCCAGCTTCATGCCAGACACATGAAAATCAGTCTCATTTTACTAGTATTAAACTAGAATATAAAAGTGAGGAATCAGGTCTCAGGCCTTACTACAGAACAGTCATGAATTATTACAAACAGCACAAAAATCATCCTTCTAGTAAGCATTTTGTTTCTAATTTTTCCATTCTTCCTTCCTGAAATACATACTAAATATTAATATAAAACAAATTCTAAATAAGTTGCGTAAATCAAATATAGCTTCTCAAAAGCTTCAGAAGAGAATTAAAATTTAATTATTTTCTCCCTTCTTACTACTAAGGACTGAGTTCTTCTGCTGTTGTCTTGGAGTTGCACTTCTACCTGACTTTGTGGTGTTCCAGCTGCTGCCAGCTCTGTAAGGCTTTTTCTGACATTGTCCTGGTTTTGAATGACAGGACAGAAAACAGGGTCTGTGGAAAAACCTGTCATGAAAAAAATGCTTCCATGCAGAAGTTTCTCTTCCTGATAGCACAAGAGGCCCTGTTCTGCAACCCTGCTCCATGACAGAGGTCAGGTGAGTGAGGCATGGGGAACAGACCTTCCTGATGTGAAGTCCTGTACTTATGATATGGGGACAATGACAGACCTGGCAGGTCTGCCCAGAGAAAGTAATCAACCCAAGGAGAAATACGCTTAAAATATATATTCTATTTGGATAACTAATGTATAGATTGACTTTAATGCTCAATATAAACAATGCTAGCCTTGAAGATGCTTACTTCTAGTTGCTTTCTAAGCAGCACAAAATCCTCTGAAGGAAATGGAGACAGATTCCAAAGAATAACTGTCTAAATAAGAGGAACCAGGAGGATGTAAGTAAAAATATGTTGTTTGTTTTTTTTTTAATTTTGATCTCTCAGATGAGACATTTTATGGACCAAAAAAAAAAATCCTTTACTAAATTACCAGGAGTGACTCTGAGCTAAACTTTTCAGGTAATTTGCAGTTGACCAGTGTGGATTACTGACATCAGAGCAGTGAGGAACATCCAGCAGGACCACAGGGTGTCACTGTGGGCAGAAGCTCTAGATGAGAGTTAGTCTCCACTGTGCTTCGAAGCTCCCTGAAATTTACTCGTTCCCAGTTAACAGCAAAATACTTTCTGTTTCCAGCAGAACAAAGTTAAGCTCAATCAGAAATCTGGGGTGCCTGCTATGTTCTGACCCTTGGCAAAGAGGAGTTCATCAGTGCCTGGCTTGGCTGGGTGATAAGGGGAACAGAGTGGTGTTCCAGGCAAAATGAGTCCCATAGGAGTTGAAAGAAAGAGAAAAAAAACCAAACTACTTTCTATTTAATAAACTAATTCTAGACTTATTGCAACTGGGAAAGAACTTCAGCCACACATAAAGTGGCTCTTAGTCAAAACTCTTGCTCATTATCTAAAGTCAGTAATGACAGTCATATCAATATCCATTACATCATTGAAAATCCAGGTTAATTAATTCAATTAAGTAAAAATAAATGAGAAAAACTCCTGTGATTAGTGATTTGAAATTTAAAATCCTTGGTCTGTTGGGAAGGTTGCTGGTAAACTAAGGTCTCAAAATGAAGAAAGTAAGACTTGAAAGGTGCATAATGATCTACATATGAGTTTTATGCATAGCTATTTAGGATGATTAAAATGTCCCATTTAGATTGAAATACACATAAGAAAAAAAATCCCTTATTCTTGCAGCAAATAAATGTAAACCAGGGTGCTGCTGATATTCTGGCATGAGCCAGAAGGGAATCTGACAGCCATCATTTCTGGGTGCCCCAGGCACTGCTGGAGGGTCAAACTGAACTAGAAGAAAATGTAAGAAAATTAGACTTTCACAGAGATATGGAACAAGGCTAAGGACAAGGACTGCAAAGTAGATGTAAATCACTATGTGTTGTCTCAAAGTTTGTCCTGCTGTGTAGAACAAGAACTCACCTAATTGTTAGGTTACATTGACATAGGGTCTACTCTGACACAACAGCTGACGTCAATAAAGATTTCATCTTTGCTGTATGGACTAAGGGCAGTTTCCACACTCATAGTGTAATCTTACCAGGCCTGGAACCTGAAAGAATAGATTCGCACAAAGGAAATAGGAGAGCAGAGAAGATGAAGGGTTTTGAGAGGTTAGAGGAAGGCCAGAGATGTCAAGTGACTGCCAGCAAATACTCAGAGAAATAGGTTCAGAGCAGAAACATGAGTCTGAAATTAATGTGCCCAAGCAAAACATACTACTAGACTGCTAAATGTTTGTTCATATTGCTACTGTTTTACCAAATGTTCCCAAAGTTGGTACACATAAAACTTCCCAAACAGCTTGGAATTACTTTGTTCATTGACTAAGTCATAACAATGTACTAGTTTGTGAAACTACTGAATATGTTCATTAAGGAAGCCAAGTATCTTGAGAAGACAGCTACCCAAGGTTATAAATTCAGCAGCAATATCGGGTAGAATTAGTAATGTGGTACTTTACAGCTGCTTGCTTGCTTTAGGTTCAGTGTATGTTCAAAGGACATAGCGAAGAGGCTCAAGATCTAAATACAACTGAGGCAAAGATAATGAAGTAAAATCTATGCTTACCAGGAATATAGTACTAGCCAATCCCCTGATATACATTTAAATAATTTCCTAATAACTTCATGTGCAGGAATCAATTATGATGGAAAATTCTTTGTATTGGTGTTACAGCTGCAATAGCTATCACTGTGAGCAGTTCCTTTCTTGGCTGCGATCTGTAGGAGTATTCTAAGCTCTAAAATAAAAACCAACAGCAGCAGCCAAAACCAAAAAAAAAACCCAAAAAACAACCTGAACCAGCCAAACGTTTCTTAGCAGGCTATAGCTCATAAAGCTGTTAAAAAAATACCGTATCTGAGCAGTTATGTTTGTACATTTTGGAAAGTGACATTTGCGAGGGGAGAAGAAAACATACAAAACAATAAAATTCTTCCTTAGCCAGTAATTATTAGTGCTGCCTTAGCAGTTTCCTTCCTTTTGGAATAATACCTCAAGGATTTCAGTAAGAATGTGTTGTAAAGCTAGTCCTGGCCAACTGCTCATGGCTTGCTTGTGGCTACAATGCACATGCAGAAAGCTCCTCACATACATGTATCACCTTACACATGAATCAAGTAAGCTACTAAAAGTAGTTCTTGGGATTTAGGACCCTTTTTACAAAAAGAAGATGCAAATACCAGTTTGGTAAATTCATTGTTTGGTTTTCTAAGCTTTCCAGAACTCAGGAAAACAAGGTTTCATAATCTCATTCTTGCCTTCAGCACAACTAAGTGGGCTGGAACAGACCAGGGCAGTCATTGTTAGCTCAGAATAAGTCAGCTGTAATTTCCAATGGCATTTTTCAGAATTTCTACTAACCTCACTACACACCAGAGACAGAGGGGACCCTCGGTTTTGTTTTATGTATCTCCATCTGTACTGTCACAATCAGAAACACCTTGCTGGGATTCCCATGGAATGAGCTGTTCCACACCCTCCTATGGGATATGTTGTACACAATAAGGCTGAAGTCACACACCAGCATCAGCATTCAAAGAAGCTTGGAAGCACACATCTAAACAATTAGAGCCCTGCTGCCTACCTATTGTATTTCAAAAACAGACAGTAAAAACCTAATGTTACTCAGGATTAAAAATATTCAAGGTTGCAATTCTTTAAGGGGAAAGTTCTTTTTTCTCCTCTAAGCCCCCAATCACTTTTTGGTTCATCACTACCATTCCACTTCAAAGAGGAAAGGTTATGAAATAGCACTTAGTAATACAAACATATTACTTTCAAACCAGCCCGTTTTTAGGTTAAATTGTTCTCTGATTCTGTAGCTGTCATGCAGATCCTAATATAACAGGGAAAAGGTGGGGCAAGCACTTCAGTTGATCCCAGAGATTCTACTGCTTGGTGGTGGTCAAAGAAAGAGCATGACAGGTTCATCCAGATCTTTGCTTTCTACCACTGCCTGAGAACAGCTATGGACGGGAACTTCAGGAAGACTTGAAGGGAATACCATCACCACACACCATTGAGTGGTGGAGGGTCAGTGCAGAAATATTTAGGCTATGGGATGTCTAGGTACTAGGATAAGCCGTATTGTAGCTGTATGGCAAAGCTTACTGCTTTATTGAATTTCCTATTTGTCTTTCTCAAGCTAATTTTCTGCCTGGTGTGACTTTCTCTGCTTATCTCATCAGAATGAAGGACAAGGCCTCAGGTGAAAAACACAACCTTTACAATGCACCTTCATCTACTTAACACCTGCTAACTCTGTTAGTGCAGTTTGGTTCCACAAGATGAATAATGCCAAGACATCCATTCTCTGGGGTACATCTTCATGCCAGGTATCCCAGGGAAAACATGAACTAGGAGTGAGCATGTCACTGTGCTTCATTCTGCTACTATGATAGATACTCCAGAAAAATATTAGAAATTATTTTAGATACAGACACTGGAATAGAATTTCGAAGGGGAGAAGGAGAAAACAGAGCTCCTTTCAATAGACATATAGCTTAATTCTCCCCTAGAACTGCTTTGGTTACTGAAAAAAGAGACTTGACTGATCCAACCGATCTTGTTTCCATCGGCTGATGACACAGGCAGCTCAGGCTCACAGGAAAGCAAACCTAAGCTCTACACCTCCCTGCACTCTCGATGAGTTCCTGCACCCTTCTGTAGTTGGCAAAATCTTTCCTGATTGATATGTTCAATTTGTTTGGAGTCTCTGCTAGCTTTAGGTCCAGATTCATTACATTCCCACTTTTGATGTATTTTAAAGTGAAGCTTTAACTTCAGTTACACCACATAAAGAGTTAAATTTTGTCTCTAAAAGCTCAATAAGTGGGCTACCATGATTGATGCTTTAAGTGCAACCCCTTCCCAATATTCTGAACATAATGAGGTTAGTGCTAAAAGCTGGATTCACTCTCATCTGTCTGCATTATCTATTTATTTCACACACGTCACCATGGTAAATGAGTGCTGCATTAAGTACTAAATAGCAGAGGTCAGAAAAACCCTGTGTTGTATTTTTTCCCCCTTCAGCAAGACTGAAACATCTATTAATGGATTTTAGTTTATTTTCTGATGTAAAATAAAAAAATATAACCCCCCCCTATTATTAGCACATTATTGAAGTATGATTTAAACATAGTCTCAAAACAAACTAACTTGACATTCTTATTCCAAATATTTTGTCTTTCAAGGTCTAAATGGACTTAATTTGAAATAGTCATTGAATTTTTTTACCATTATACAAAAAAAAGAAATACAAACAGAATGTTTGCCACAGGCTAAAATGGACATATTTTGATCCTTTTTTTTTTTTTAATGCCATCAATCCCCCTAAAAAACCAAAAAACCTGAAAATACAAAGAGAATGTTTGCCACAGGCTAAACTGAACATATTTTCTCCAAAGTTTTTTTTAAATGCCATCAACCCCCTAAATTTTATGTTCATATAATATATAATGTATGAAATACAGTTTAAGTATTTTGACTATGAGAAGTAGTTATTACACCTAGGTATTTAATTTCTAAAATAGAAAACTCACCTATTGAGAAAATGAGAAAACTCATCTATTCAGAATTCTCACCAAAACACACTATAAGAGGTGTATAAGCATTTGGCACAGCACAAATCTGTTAAGACTCCTCTAGCAAAATATTAAGCCTTATGAATGCAATAAAGTTAGAATCTGTCCCACTAACTTCCTCACAGGGTTAGGCAGCCATGCATGTTGCTATTCCCTATCCATGGCACGGCTCTGTCATGCTGTGTGCACAGAAGTGATAAGAAATGTAAACATTCCAAAAGCTTATCAGTCCTCACACTGAATGATCAAGCAGCTGGAGATCTGTAACATGAAGCTATATATATTAAAAACTATCTGCAAATAATCTCCTGGGGTGGAAGAAGGCTGTTTCTATGGTACCTTTGTATAAGGAACAAGGAAAACTGATGAAGAGTACAAGGTTCAGCTCTAAAAATACCTCATTCACTTTCAGATAGTTCCATGGACATTGACCCTTCCAACACAAAACCAAGAGGAAGCAGGGAGCAGGAGGAACAAGTAAAGTACATGGTACTTAGAACAAAGTAAAGGGTACATATTAGGAGCTTAGCTGCACTGATAATTAAAATGTATGTCGATTTTCATCCGTTGGGTATTTAAGGCTGGAACAAGAAAAATGGATTAAATACAATTCCACCCATACTAGGAGCGAGTAAACCTTTTGGGTTTTGGCTTCATGTCCTCTCAGCTGCACCACTTCTCTGATCTAGGCAGAAATATGAGTCCTGGTTCTAAATATCCAGCCTCTATTTCCATCCACCAGAGCTTACTCTGCATCCTGCATTGCCCCGTCTCACAGAGGAACGCTGGGCTCCCGTGAACACGAGGGACTCATGCTTGTTTTGACTTGCCAACTAGTAGAAGCAACCAAGCTCCTACAGGCTATATGCCATGGAAAAGGTACCTGTGCCGCCGTCAACAAACACTGAAAATGAAGGAAGCATGGATAAAAATAAACATGAAAAATTAAGTAAAATAAGTGAATTTTGACTAGAACATGCACAACACCTTTGTGTTTCAACTTTCTCTGAGTAGCTGTCAGATCCTTCTCTTCATTAAAGCACTGCTTATTGATTAGAGAGACAGTCCAGACTTTGGCACCATATGAAATACTATGTTTCCTATGTTTCACACTATGTGGTTAACACAATGACTAAAATAATCCCAGAGAATGTTTCTATTTGTGAATTAATGTGTTTATGACCTCAAATATGGTGAAAATACAGCTGGCTGCTTTGGTGATAACCTTTAGTTTAGGCCAAGCAGTGCCCAGTGCATCCCAACCAACTCAAGCCTTGTCCTCCAGCCTGCTGTTCTTACTGTACTGCAGGGAGCACGACAGCTCTTTTGACAGGTGGTGACAGTGACATATAAAATCCTCACTCTATCATGAAAATGGAGCAGATTCATGAAATGGAGCATTTTCATGAATGATGTTAAGGAAAATTTTTTTTCAAAATTCATTGTTTCCTTTTGGAACCTGTGAGCCATTCCTTCTTGGCTGCATAAAGAACAGCTCAAGCACAGATTCCTGACTGTTTTGGGTTTTGTTTGTTTGGGGTTTTTTTCTTTTTTAAGTTCTTGAGCTTTTCTTTTTGTCTTCATGGAGTCTGTACTCCCACTGATACATGTGAGGAACTTTCGCTGTGACTTGTCTCAGGCACTTTTGTGAGCCTGAACTGCAGAGAAAACTCAGAGTAACCCAAATAAAAGAGCATCTGAGCGCAGTGTATATAGGTTAGAAAAAGGGATGTAATTTGCCACTGAACATTTGCAGTCACACATCAGCCTGCAAACAGCAGGGTATTTTCAAGCACGGACATTTTCATATCTGTTCTGGAATCCCTATCACCTGTCACCAAGTATTATGCAATGTTTGTTTTATATATTTAATTGTTTCATTGTATCATATAGTCCTTTCCAGCACAGGCTGAAAGAACACAAAGGTCCTCACTGCTCTGACAAGTAGTGTCTGATCTCTGAACATCCTGGTACCATTGGTAAGGTACACTTAGCTATACCAGTCTTCTGGTGTGAGGGGACACAAATGCTTTTCATTGCTTATTGCCATATCTCTACAAACTCCTAGACTGATATAAAAAGAGATAGCATACTTAAATGGTATACTTACTTAGCATATAGAAAGGCCAACTATTTTGACCAAAAAAAAAAAAAAATACAGTTAATGTCAGTTTTTATTAACGTACTGCTTTTCTGAATGCTTTATTACCACATTAGAAGCCTAGATTTGCACTTGAAAACAGCTGCTATTTGGCTTACTCACTTTCTAGTTCTTGAACCAAAGTAAGCAGTATGTCCTACCAGAATCTCAAGCTTTGGAAAAACATATTAGTTTTCATGAACTCTGAGACCAAGAGTTCTCTGCTGATTCAAGTTTCAGTGAGATTTTTCCCTGAGAATATATAGCAGAACTGCTTGACAATGCCCAGAAACAGCTGCCTCTTTCTTAGCCAGTCTTTTTTTACCACAGTTTATTTTTTTCTTGAGAGAAAAAAATATGTGACCGTTAGATGTAAAACAAACATATTTATTCACCTAGAAGCATTATCTGACTATATTAGTCACAAATATTAATGTTGTGCAAAGCATATCACATTTATCCCCTCAAGGATGTGGTTCTGGCACAGTTTGCATCACCAGGAAAGCACATCTGTATGTGGTAATGAGATTTATTGTGCAGAGAAAGTCCAGGAGTGCCTAAAACTAATTCAGCACAAAAACCTTAACTACTTTGAGTTGTCATGGAATTGACACAGGTGTAAGGACAGTTTTTCTTCCTACCACCCATCTGGCTGTGTTGTTTGCTACTGCACTAAATACTCAGGCTGCTCATGAGGCATCTCAGCATACCTCTGGGAAAATGGCAGTAAGCTGGAAGGCATGAAACTCTGGATAATGGAAAATCAGCTAGGAACAAGAAAGCAAACTTTCTAATGGCGAAAGATAAGCTGCAAGCGTGTTCCTTGTCTGAAGACAGGTACAGCTTGCTTTTCCTCAAGTTATGATTTCCAGTGTTCAGTAACCTCAGATGTACTGCGTTGCTTTATATTGCTTTTGCACTGATAGTATACCATTTCTGCCTTGAAATGAGATTTGAAAAATGCAAAAAGGCATCTCTTGAGAAGAGTTATCAAAACACATTACTACATTTTTCTTATTTCCAAAAACTGAGTAACATTTACATTACGGGCAAGGAAACCAAAACAGGCAACAAAGTAAAAATGGTAGAGGGAAACAGCAAATATGCAGAAAATTTAGAAACACAGAAGTTTATCCTAATGTTTACCCATATTCCAATGCTTCATGAAGACTGAACACTTTGACACAAGTTGAACAGTCTTTGCCAGCCAGACTGTTTGATGTTGTGTTGGCTCTGTGACAAAGCCAGTCTGTACAGGAACACTGGCATTGTTTTCTGAGCAAAGCGAGCCCTAATGGCGTTAAACCTGAGTTGTGGTCTGACACACTTTCCTCCCTCAGCTGTCACTTCTCCACTTTGTCACCAGCTTTTTCTTGAGCTGTTGCAGTATGATATTCTGCTAGCTTAAAGCATGGTTGGATTTTTATTTCAGATAATAGAAATCGATTTTCATATATATCCTGCTATGTTTGGTAAGGAGACAAGAGGTTGCGCATGTACAGAAAAGGTTGTTTTTAGGGTATGGTGATATTCAGTTTCTGTTGACTCCAATGATATTGCAAGAGAAATGGTCAACAGGAGAGCTTTAACAACTTTTGAATTAAACTCTTGTGCAGCATAATGTTTAAATATGTCTTTAAAACTAAACATGTGTTTATGTTCCTTTTATAAAGGACAGACATGAAGCAACTATGACTATAGCAGAATATAAATGGGTTACCCCAGTAACACATGCAGCATCCTGCAGAGGATGAGATGCTGCTCATTTTTGTAGTTCCATCACCTTATACTTCTCTTTATTTTCACAGATAGTAAAATGGTCTTATAATTTCAAATAAAAGTAAAACTGATTAGATATTATGAAATCAAACATCAGATGCTCAGAAAACATAGCTCCATTGACAGCAACTGAAGCACAATAGATTTAAGCAACTTCATAATTCTAATCTCAGTTTCCTCAGATGTGACACAACCCAACAAAGAGCACTTTACAGAGCACTTACCAAAAAAGTTAAGAGTTTATTTACTGCTATCACAGAATCACAGGATATGTTGACTTGGAAGGGACCCACAAGGCTCATCGAGTCCAACTCTTGGCCCTGCACAGGACCATCCCTAAAGAGTCTGTTGTTTCACAAACTCATATTGTCTACTGCAATCACTGTTACTGCTGCAATTCAAATTTCTTTTTTGTTGACTTTGATTGCGATTATATTTTACACCAACCAGAGTGAACATCAGAAAGTGCAACAGCAAATTATGCTACAGGCTGGATATTAACTCCTGCAGTCACATATATCACCTGCCTTTAAATCATTCAGTGTGGTCTAACACTGTCTCCTTGGAAGCAAGGAAATCAAGCAGACTCCTACATTTTTTCAGTACATGTCATTAGTTTAAAATTGCTTAGCCTTAGTAGATATTCCATCTTCACTTTATATCACAATTAACCTGACCTAAGTCAGTAAAGACATATTCCTGTCAAAGCTGTAGCAGATATCAGGGAAGGATGGGAAGATTTAATAGAAAACAACTTTTAGATCTTTGTACAGAAGAATTCAAACTGAATTTAGTATGAAATTCTGAAATGTCCAAACATATTTTACTGTCTTCTGGTTTCCAGATGGGTCCTCATCCAGCTCAGAATACCACAAAAATGCTGCTTTTTTATTCCTGCTGCAATCAGAAGCAGCTGTAACAGAAGGCTATAGAAAAGTCTGATTCTTAGAAAATGCCTGTCTCTGTTTTTCAAAAAAAGAGAAGTTTAGATAACTAGATTAAACTTTGCTGGGGCATCCAAACATTTAGAATTGCATTAGGACACACATTTCAAACTCTTGGAAGCATATTCTTCACTAGCTGTTTGCTCCTAATGAAGGAAGTAAAGTACTCCAGTGAGTAAAATCCAAGAGACAGGATTCTGGTTTAGCCCAGCTCTAATTAAAAAAGGTGATTTTGACAGTGTCACTGGAATTCTCTGCTGCTCAGTTTCCCCCTTGATCTAGGGAATCACGCTTCTAAAGCAATTTTTTGGAGTGTCAAGTTAGCAGCCTTACTATTATAATTCTTGTATGACCTGCAACCATATGCAGTGATGAATTTACTATTTTTGGAGACAAACTGTATTTAGCAACCCATTGAATTCTACTCAAAATCCGATAACTGATCAGCATTTTGGGGTTAAATCAGCAAGGTGTCAAGAACCCCTAGCACTAGCTGACTCAGAAATTTGAAGGTATACAATAATTTCAGAAGCTGTACAGCACCTTGCAAGATTGAGACCATAAGGATTTTTTTATCATTTGCACTTCCACTGTAAATCTATTGTTTGCCTTTCCAACCTGGCTTTACAGTCCTTGTATTCAGCAGGTCTGTGCAGCTACCTGCACACAACCTGTTCAAAACACTTGCCCATATCAAGCACACCATATGGAAATATGCATGTAGGTGCTCATGCATGAACCATGTGGTGAAGGACAGGAAAATGGAGCTGCTGTTAAAGTTTTATTTTTATCTGACTTTATATGAAATTTTAAAAATAGGAAAAGATTATAATTGAACCAAAGAATAACTTCATTAAGATTAATTCCCAGTATTCAGAAAGAGTGGATAATATCTAAATTAATAAATATAAATAACTGAAGAGGAATACTAAGTTGGGCTTGTATGGAAGTTAACTGAAAGTTACAGCAATCCTGACTCATAATAAAGATGATTTGTTTAAAGATTTATTATGAACATTGCAGGAAAGGTGATAAAAGACATGCACCACTTTATTTACAGTAAAATTTCTTGTAAATTAAAGAGTTCTTATTATCTGTTGGGTTTTGATTTGGTATTGTATCAAGTATCTGTTTATAGAAGGAAATATGTTGGTACAAAGAGCACAAACTGAATTGCAAAAGAGATTAACAGTCAAGGTGAATTTGTTTTAAATTAAGTCCTAGCAACATAGACACTGTAGTTCCCATTAGGGTGAGGTAAGTCAGTCTAAGGCAGATTTTTCATGCACCATTACTGAGAGCTGAACTGCCTGAAATTCAGGCCAGAAAGCTACTCTCCAAACTGGGATTGAGGTTACACAGGTCAGTCTCAGTGTCACCTTAACAACATGACACACTTGAACTTCCCTGATCTGTGTGCTGAGCTGCAATGACCTCAACTCCAAGAGCCAGGGTCTCAAAATGCTTCTATCTGTATGTTTCTGAGGAATTTCAGCTACTGGTGCTGTTGATCAGACCTGGGGACCAGGAGCACAGTGAAGCAAGTGGAGATCCTGAAAGACCTAAGACAGTTTTGTTTCACTGAGGTGCCAGTGCACACAGTAGCAGCCTTAGGGAAACATCAGTGAGAAAAAGCCTGAACTGGTTTTAAAAAGAGAATCAGGTGATTAAGAGATAAGAGAGGAAAAAATGTTGCAGAGAACTACATAGGAAAAATTTGATATAAAGTAGGCACTGTGTTTCAAAGAGATTATGTGTTGAGGATTTTTTCATTTTTTTGCAGAGCTTTTTTGCTTATAATACTGCCTAAATAGCTTATTAAAGAATTTTTCTGAAGTCACATTTATGCGACAAAGTATGTTGCAAACTCAAGTCATCCCATCCCACAGAAAATTTTCTGTGGGGACCCTTGGATGAAGATAATGTCTTCACAATTGAACAGGAATAATGAAAACACACATTTTAGGTTTCATCAGAAAACTAGAAAAGAACCTGTTTTGTAGAAGCAATTCCCTTGGTTGAATTAGCCCTGGAGCTACCCTGGCATCTCTAGAGATTGGACTTCGTAGGTCTCCAAATTCTCTACCCAAGGAAAGAAAATGCTTGTGGATGGAAGTGCTGGATCTGGGTCATATTAATTCTCCTTGCACATATAACAAAAGATTTACATGGAGTATAAAATTGTGAAAATATTGACACTATCTGAAGGCTGAGAATTACACATATTCATGGGGTTTACTCCAAACAGTACTCAAACAAACTCAAAACAGATCTTTATCTGATATTTAGTGCTATGACATCAATGTTGGATTTTTAAAATCATGTAGTTAATAAAACCAGTTTGCAGACAATCCAGTGTATACAAGTTCAATGATCTAGAAGGTATCTTGGCACCTACCTGGGGGCACATGTTCATTCATGATGACGAGTGATGCTGGTGTAGGCCTTCTTTTCCTGATCTGTAACAGGCATAAACCAAGGAGAGTCATTAGAGTCCATCAGCTGCCCCACATACAAAGCAAAGCAAATATCCATCTAGTGTCCTCCTGAGCACAGACCAGGCAAAGTTACATGAGAAACTATTTAAAGAACAGCAGCACTTCACTGTCTTTCTGACAGTTTTGTGGTCTGACAGTGATCAGGGTCATGTTCATGGTTGTACAGGCAGAGCAAAGGCGTGGGGAGAGCTTTCCAAAATGCCTTTAGGATTTGTAATCATCTTAAGTTTTTGGACATGTGTTGCTGACAAATATCAGTCATATCTTAAAATATTGACATTTAGCTTTGTGTCAGGAAGATGATTGCAGTAGTTTGTGAGCTTGCATGTGCAAATCCCTAATGCTGTCATAGTGCTCACGAGTAATAATTAGTAATATTTTGCAAGTGCACTTCTGAGTTGATATTACAGATATGCCTTGCAATGAATTTATATTTCTAAACTGCGGCCAGAGGTGTTACTACTGTTCTTTAACTAAAAAAACCTCCAGTATTTAAGACTTCCAAAAGAATATTTCCAAAAAGCACTATACAGCAGATCTTTACATACCAATATATAATCCTGAATTGTATGCAATTTTTCGTCTGAGTAACTACTTTTGTTCCATTAACAATGGCTGAACTGCATGATATTGGACTACCCTCCTATAATGCACACATTTGCAGTGTTTGTTGTTTCACTAAAGCCTCCAGGCATGATACTCTATTGAATTTAAGAGAGGGACCAAGAGTATTTAAGCTAGAAACCATTCTGACACAAAACCTCAATGTCAATGCATTTGTTCTTTTTTATTTTCTGATCCAACATCTGTATTTAGTTGGATTCAAATTTTGCTTTCAGAGGTGTAAGTGGAAAATTACATCAATCAGGGTTAATGGGTTTATTCCAGATTAGTATAACTGTAGCTGACAGCAGAATTTACTATTTTAATTTCATCATACAGCCACAGTGAAACTGTATCGCACTTGGAATTATACTCACAACACACACAAAAAAACACTGCTTATAAGTACCAGGCAGAATTTGGGCCACCGCATTTCAAAAGCCATGGAAATTCCAGGAAATCCTAATCCTATGGTTCTCACAAATTTCAGAAAAATACCAGAACACATTCTGCTTCAATTTATTGCAGAACTGTTCAATAAAGTATGGATATCTTGCATCTCCGAAGTATCTACGGGTAAAATGAAGACTTGCAGCAATTCTCTTCTGCACCCTTCTAATATTTCTGCTTTCAGTGGTCATTCACAACTCATTGTTTTCTGGTAAAGGTGTCTTCCTTTTAAGAGACATGACATCAGAATATTCAGGAATCCAGATACCTGTCCTAAAGGTGTAAAGAATTTCATAGCTAATGGTATGGGACGGTCAAGGTTATAATATTCCCCTGGTATCATCTAAAACTAGACTTACCCAAATAGAAGCAAATGCTGAGAAGGACTTGTACTGAGAGAAATATACTGGGTCACCTAATTAGGATTTACCCAGCTTTTCTCACAAGACTCCCTGCGACTCCTTTTATGCACATCTACGCGTATCTATACATGGTAATAGATACTTTTTCTCTTTAAATGTCTGTATTGCTACACATATACATATTATGTGTATGTTTTGGGAGTGAGTTAAAACCTAAAACAGCACATGTTTAATTCCAGTGGACATAAGTCAGGCATATTTCTCTCCATGTATATTTTTCAAACATGTAAAACACTCTAAGAATGACATAAAGAAGACAATATAATAATCATGAGAAATACAGGAAGTAACTGAAGTGATGACTATAGTGCAAAACATAACTAGTATTTTCTCATGGGAAATAAGATGTCTTCTGCCCAGTATTTCTGTTAGGTACCTATTATCATCTGAATGTTTTGCTTTATGTGCAAATAATATATTTGAGTTGATTTGTTGAGAATGTGTATTCATGCCAAGTGTATGCATTAGGGTAAAAGTGCAGTTACAGAAAAGCACAATAAATATATACTAAATAAACCTACCCAAGTTAGAAAAGCCTTATTCTGGTCAGAGGACATATCCTTCTCCCTCTTTAGGTATATCCAGACATCACTATAACCCCCAGAGCATTTAATCTACAGTTTCAATAACGTAAGTTAGAAAAGCACATAGGCCACAAGTATTACCTATTCTCACCCCACATCTTACCCCCATTCCTACCTCATTCCCTCAAAACAGTAAAAGAAATTCGTCTTTCTTACCTGCTCAGCTGCCTCGGGATCTATTTGACTCTGAAACAGGGGCACAGCAAATTGAATTTTTTTGGGGCTGTTGGGCTCCATTGTGATGCTGAGGTGAGTCAGATGAGAAAAGAGCCTGGAGCCTGAGACTGGGTCTGCACCTCTCCCCAGGCGCCGTCCCCACAGCCAGGCTGAGCGCTCCGCAGTAACAGCTGTAACTCCCGACTTAGCACGGGAGTCTGCGTGAGTTGAGCAACTCCCTTATTCCACATGCACAAAGATGCCACTAGCTTGGCTATTTTCTTTTTTTTTTTCCCTCTCCCCTCTCTTCAGCAGTCCTTCAGATCCTCTCAGCAGAAAGCTGAAAGGAACAATAAGCTAATTGTGTACCAGCTCACTTCTACATATGCCAAGCATTCACTCAGAAGCTAATTGAAAATGCAATACTAGCATTGCAGGGCCTGGAGCCCTGGGATTTGAAAAAGAAGATCTCTCCACCATATATTACTAACTGGCTGCTCAGAAGTGCAATGCAAGCTCCCTCTGAGCATTGCTGATGGGCTCTTAATTATTGATGAACACAAATCAGGAAGTTTTCAGATTTTGGGGGTGGAGGTAGCAGGAGGGGTGGATGTAATAATTCGATCTCTGTTACAGTATGCCAGAACTGCTCTCCTCTTCTCACGTATCAAACAATTGCCTTTGATCTTTCAAATATTTTTTAAATCTTATAGGTTTAGAATCTTCTAAATCTTATAGGAGGATTTTTTTATGATGACGCTACACAGATGCCCACACCTTCATAAAGCTTCTCTGGTGTGCTAAGTATGTTTGCACCTTAGGCTGGGTTTGCAGATTTAGACTGTGATTTCTTTCGGTGGGTTCCATTTTGCGTGAGTACAGATACTGAGAACATTTAAGCCAGCTGTCTGGGCTCCTAAACATATCAATAGGCATTTAATTCTATCCTAGTTAAGCAGGACATAGTGTTTACTCAAGGTTACACTTTCTCTCCACTAACTTTAGAAAAAGGAAAGATGATTCTAGTTATCTGACTTTTAGATGGCTAAAAATTCAGAGGCCAAATACTACTTCAGAGTACAAAATCTGTGCCTTCTTCCAAGACCAGGAAAATAATTTGGTCAATCATATCAATAGTACTCTCTTATGAATATAATTATTTTCACCTGTCATTTCATGTTAATTCAAAAGAAGTGTGTGAAATGATAACAGCAACCACTGGCTTAACCTACCCCTTTGTAAAACCCAGAGGAATTTGAAAACATGTTTTTTACTCAAGCCACTGAGAGCACTAAGGATTTTCGCAGCTCACCATAAGCTTATTCAGTCCCTGAGTATTTTCCCACCTGTGCCAGCAAAGGAGGTAGGGAAAGAGCAAGAACTGTGGATAAGAATAATGCTCTGCCATACACAGCAGAAAAAACCAGCAGGGATGAAATACTTGTTTGGCTTTGATTTTTACAAATGAAAACTATGACACATCATCGGAACACCAGGGTATTTCTGAACAGAGGCAAGAACACTTGCCAGCTGCTTTATCAAGGACCTGATAAAGCTCAGGAGATGCAGATACACTAAAAATTAAGGAGCCAGTTGGCTCAGGGACCAAAAATAATTCTCAGTGAGGGTCAAAATTCCCCTCCTCATCCAAATCAAAACTGCTGTGTACCATAGTGGTTGCCAGCTGACAGTTAGTAGCTGGCAACTTTCCTGTGTGATTTCTTGTGATAGCTTTAGGTGGCATTAACCTAGAATTTTAGAACCACAGAAGAGTCTTCTTGGGGCCCTTCTGGGGATACCTGGTCCCTCCTGCTGCTTGAAGCAGGGCCCAAAATTAGGTTATTCTTGGCCCTCTTAGTCTGAGTCCTGAATATTTTTGGATGCTAAGGTGAAATGCTCAGTTTCATTTACCAAAATGAAGGAAAGAGATGCACAGAATACTGATGTTCAGTGTTTTGTATGATTATTTTTAAGCCTTCACTACTCCCACAAAGACAAAACGTAATTTGCTCTGTAGACTCCCACAGACAATGAGAACCAGAGTGCAATTGCAGCAGTTCTGCTGGCACAACTAAGTCTAAGACACTAAAGTAAGAGAGAGGCAGATGCTGCTTTCACTAGGGAAAATTAGAGAGTTGTTTTCAGGACCATCTAATTATACAGTTTCACAAGTCCTTCATGCATAGACATGCTGTTATCTTCAATGACAGCTTCAGACATACCAGGGATATATACACACAGGGTTATACCAGGGAGAGAGGGGAGGACATAAATGGGGATTTGAAGTTGTGGCTTTCGTCTTCAATTTTCATACTTAAAAGAAAATAATTTTTGTTTTCTCAGTCCCAGATACCTTGAGAAAAATGTTTTCCAGCTGCTTTGCTACTATATATATTAATAAATGGCATTCAAATATCGAGTTTCTCTCTAAAAAACCCTGTTTGCTATAAAATATCAAATCTAGCTCTCTCTGAAATTTCATGTATTAAATTTTGCAATCACAATTATAGTATATGTTACTGATTACAGGAGCTAGAATTATTACAAAGGCTTAAAGTTTCTTACATTAATGATAAAGTAGTTTGAAAAAAAATTCAGAGAGTGAAAATTTATTAAAATATTAAATGCTCAAAGGATTATGGTTGTGCATTTCAGCTCTAGATTGCTGGACACTGCTGTCTAAAGGAATCATATCTCAAATGCATTGCCATCAATGGTATATGAGGAAAAATGCTAAACAATCTTATGAAGAAACAAACCAACAAAACCACTTCCTGGCAGGTCCCAAAGGGAGCCAGACAACAGGACAGAACAAGACACAAGGACAAATCCTTAATGGGGCTGCTATGTCTGGGAGAGAGGCCCACCAACAATGTGATGTGGAGGTATTTGCTTCTTGCAGCTCTCCTCTCTGTGACTATTTGGAGCTGGCTGCCCAACAATCTTAACATGCACTGTAACAATAAAAGTATTTTTTAAACAGTGTAAAAGGCACATTTGAGAGAGCACTCAGATATAGCATTTCAGGATTACTACCTCAGCTCACTCTTACACCTAATTTGCAGCACTAGAAGTCTCCAGGCAAAGTGTGTTTGCATTTTCTATAGACTGCATCATAGTCTGGGGAAGAGCTAAAACACATTTAAGCACTGCCAAGTCCTTTTAGCTCATCTTGTTTTTAGTGCACTCCCCACAATGTTTCAAATGCCTTCATGATTCAGCTAAAACTATAATGGAATTAAAAATAATAATAACTGCAAGATCTTTCCTTCCTATGTCATTCACTAAGTTCTAGTATGAAGTACTGACCCTAAAATTTTCTGTTCAAACCAGCTAAATACAGGCATTGTAAACAGGGTGACTCCCACTGAGCTGCTGTGGGAGCAATAGCTACAGTCTGCTATTTATACACAGAAAATGTAAAGAATTTAAAATCTGCAAGGGTGGGAGAACGTAGAGCAGATCACATCTGTTGCATGACTACTAAGTGCTGCCACAGGCAGGATGAGAAGAATAACAGAAAGTCTTGTCAAGTAGTGACAGAGTCAGTGGCCAAATTTCCATCACCAGTTCTCATCCATAGAACATCAGGCTTGGACTTGCTAATGTACTAACTATATATGGGGATACGTAATAAAGCCCAGATAAGTAAAAAACCCCAGCTATTTCTATTTATACAATATCTTTAGCTGAGATAATAATTTCTTAGCAGTATAGTTTTAGTCAGAATCAATTTAAAGTTACTTTATCGGAGCACATAAGAACAGATATTTTTTATTCCTGTCTTCCTCTGAAACTCACAGCTCTCCAGACTTTCAAATAATATACAAACATTTACTGTTAGGTCCTATCCACCACCATCAGTAGAATACACACATAGGAAATGAGTTGGATTAATGGAACATAACCTGATTAGACCATCAAAAGTCAAAAGATCCATGTGTAATATGGACTATAGTTCAATAGTGCAGAAACCAAAACTCTGGTACTGGTTTTAGAAAGGTATTTCAGCAAGAAGACATGCTAGAATTTGCTTCCTTACCAAGAACAGGCTAAGTCTAATACATTTTTCAATAAACAGAAATGTAGGCAGTGCATATAGGTTTTAGAATTAAATTATACTGTGCTATTTTCATAGTAAATCTCTAATGCAAAAACTGACTACACAACTGAATTAAACAATTATATAAAATTGAGTTGTTATTGTAAATTTTTTTAAACAGAAGTTAAAATATAGAACACAGAGATGATGACAAGGGAATGAACTTTCATAGTTTCAGAGTCTGAGTTATAAAACTCCTGTGTGAACACACACCAGCAGTTTGAAAATGAAAAGTCATCAATTGGCTATAAAAGTTCGATATGCCAAATCCAGAACATATTTTTAAAATTCTCATTTTTGATTTTGAGACTCTTCAGATGTGCCTTATTTCTTGCCTTCTCCTCCCCTTCTGAGGACATGCTAAATGTAAAGAAGTTAGAGTAATCCTCAAGGTCTTGCCTACAACATCTGCAAGGGAGGGACTGAACCAGCTGGACATGTATTTCTGGAACACCTGGAGGACATTATCTGGGTTTGGGTGACCTGGAGAAGGTGGTTGAGGCACAATTGTTTGCTATTTCCTATAAAGGTGTTGCGCGCAGCAGGAACGGGGCTGCTCCATGAGTAGGAACAAGCCAGGAGCCAAGAGCTACCCCAATTCACAGATTTCATAGCAAGCAGAACAGCTACTCACTCATTGAGGCAATTCTGGATTTTCATCATGCTGCTTTCTCCTTGGTACCTTTTCATTACTCATCTGTTGTCCAGGCTTTCTCCTTTTATCCTGACAATAAAAGAAAAAAATGTTTCTGCGTATATTCACCAATCGCTCAGCAAGCATCTATGCAGAATCACCTAATATACAAGCTATATCAAATTATCAAGTGATTTTCATTTTTTTAATTGTCTTGTCTTCTGTTTTTACAACTTTTATAAGAATATTGTGAGCTTTTATTTTACATCATGAATATGAAGCATTACCATCACATCTAAAATCACATATCAAAAATCAAAGTAAATTTGCTTTATGTCAAATTACTGAGTTTCCTGAAAATCAAATCATGTATAATTTTTACATTATCATTTTGATTCAGAAGAAAGTGTTGCATTGGATTGAAACCGTCTAACCAGCAATTATTCTATTTTATGATGTCACCCAAGTTTCAGAATTTTAGGTTTATTCCCTATCAAAAAAATCCTCCAAACTAAAATTTTTCCAGTAGTTTAGGTATGGTCTTGATTTATACTGCTAGTCATGACCTGACCCACTTCAGTTTCCAAATTGGGCTCTTGTTCCTTCTCCCTAATCGGTATCTTCCTGTGGCCAGTTTCACTGAAACAGATTTACCTGCGGTATAACAGAATGAAAATGTTCTGATCTATGCTGTATTTCCAGTGTAAGCCATGTGCTCAGCAGTGTACAAAATCAAAGGCAGTACAAATGCTGCCCCTCAAAGTTAAGCAGAGCAGTACTCATGAACATTGGTGACTTGACTGCATCAGCAAGGCTTTAAGTTGTCACCTTAAAAGAGACAGCGATCAGAGCAAACTGGTGCTGAGAAAATGCTCAGCTTGGAGCATCTTGGGCATCACTTGCCTTCTAAATAAAGGCTGCCAACGGCTTGCATACCAGAGCTTTAGAGAAAGCAGAAGATACAGGACAGTTTTTCCTCTGTGAAGGTCACGGTCAGCAAAAGTACCTGAAAGAGCTTCAAGATCATATCAATTCTTTTGGCAGGGGCAGGGCCACTTTGAGTCCTTTCCAAACAGTGTTGCAGAAACTACTGGCAGCAGGAGCCTCTCCTGCTTCATACTCACTCCCTGGCCACACAGTTGGCTCTTTGGCCATCCTCAGTCCTTTCCTTTCCAGGTCTCAGACACACGGTGCTGTGGGTGAGTGGCAGCAGTACCTCACAGGCATCGCAGCACTAATCCAAATGGTGTGGGGAGCTGCTCCTGACTTTCCAGCTATTGCCTCCATCTGCTGCATGCTGAGATGCTTCCACATTTCAGCAGAGGTGATTTTTGTAGCTTTTCACTCTAACAATGGGGGCTAGAAACATTGCTTACTCACCTTAAAAACAACAGAAACAAACAAACAAATAAAAAACCCTCCAAGAACTAGGCACACAAACCTCCTCCTGATTTGAGCTGTGCCACAGGCACGTATTGCTCTGCAGCAGGCTAAAGACCATTCTGTCTTGCTACTAACAGGGATGTTGTTATAATGTACCCACAGGAAACAGCTAACTCTCAGGAGCTATATAATATGTATGTTATAATTATAATTATATAGATACTGGATTATATATAAAAAAATAATTATATATATTGGAATCATAGAATCACAGAATCAGCCAACTGGATGCAGCACCATTCACCACCACTCTCTGGGCCCAGCCACCCAGCCAGTTTTTAACCCAGCAAAGAGTGCCCCTGTCCAAGCTGTGGGCTGCCAGCTTCTCCAGTAGAATGCTGTGGAAGACAGTATCAAAGGCTGACTACATCCACAGTCTTTCCCTCATCCATTAGGCAGGTCATCTGGTCCTAAAAAGAGATCATGTTGGTTAAGCAGAACCTACCTTTCCTAAATCCATGCTGGCTGGGCCTGATCCTCTGCTTGTCCTGTACATGCCATGTGACTGCACTCAAAATAATCTTTTCCTTAACCTTCCCCACCACTGAGGTCAGGCTGTCAGGCCCACAGTTTCCAGGATTCTCTTTCAGACCCCTCTTGTAGATGGGTGTCAAACTGGCGAGTCTACAGCTGTCTGGGACTTTTGTGCCTAACTGGAACTGATGATAAATGATGGAGAGTGGTGAGTGGTTTGCTAAGCTCTTCTCCCAGCTCCTTCAGTACCCTTGGGTGAATCCCATCCAGTCCCATAGACTTGAGTGCCTAAGTGGCTCAATAGGTCACCAAGTACTTTCTCCTGGATTGCAGTGGGTCTATTTTGCTCCCTGTCCTTGTCTACCAGCTCAGGGGGCCTGTTGCTCTGAGCATTACTGGTCTTTCTGTTAAAGACTGAGGGAAAGAAGCCATTAAGTACCTTAGCCTTTTCCTCATCCTTGGTGAAAATGTTTCCCACCATGCCCAATAAAGGATGGAGATTTTCCATGACCCTCCTTTCATTGTTAATGCATTTATAAAAACTTTTTACTATCTTTCACAGCAGTGGCCAGATTGACTTCTAGTTGAGCTTTTGCCTTCTAATTTTCTCTCATGACCTAATGACATCCTTGTACTCCTCCTGAGTTGCCTGTTCCTTCTTCCAAAGATTCTCCTTTTTCCTGAGTTCCAGCAAAACTTCTCTGTTCAGCCAGGTCTGTTTTCTTCTCTGCTGGCTTGTCTCTCGGCACATGAGGATGGCCTGCTCCTGCACCTTTAAGATTTCCTTTTTAAAGTATCTCCAGCCTTCCTGGACCCCTTTGTTATTAAGGACTGTTTCCCAATGGACTATCTGAACCAGTGTCCTAACAAAGTCCATCCAAAGTTCATCCCCTGAAAGACCAAGGTAGAGCTTTTGTTAACCACCCCCTGTCCCTCTTTACTTCACCAAGAATCAAAAACTCTCATTTTGTGGTTGCTGTGCCCAAGACAGCCTTCGACCACCACATCTCCCACCAGCCCTTCTCTGTTTGTAAACAGCAGCTCGAGTGGGGCAACAACCCTGGTAGGCTCACTTACCAGCTGTATCAGGAAGTTGTCTTCCACACTCCAGGAATCTCCTAAACTGCCTCCTCTCCACTGAGTTGAGTTTCCAGCAAACATCCAGCAAGTTAAAGTCTCCCACAATAACAAAGGCCAATAATCATGAAACATCAGCCAGCTGCTTATAGAATAATTCATCTGCCTCCTCTTCCTGGTTGGGTGCTCTGTAACAGAATCCCACGAGGATGTCTGCCTTGTTAGCCTTCTCTGATTCTTACCTGTAGGCACTCAACCTTATCATCACTCAGCTTGAGCTCTCTACAGTCTAAACACTCCTGAATGTACAGAGCCACTCTGCTGCCTCTCCTTCCTTGCCTGTCCCTTCTGAAGAACTTGTAACTGTCCACTTCAGCACTCCAGTAATCACCATGTTTTCATGATGGTGACTAAGTCATAGCTTTCCTGCTGCACAATGGCTTCCAGCTCCTGTTGTCCGTTACCAACACTGTGTGCATTACTGTAGATGCACTTCAGCTGGGTTATTGATTTGACCCCCAACACTGACATGCCAGCCCTAGGCTCATCTCTAGGGAGTCTGGTTTATCCCCCTCCCCTTTCAAATCTAGCTTAAAGCCCTCTCAAATCGGCCCTGCCAACTCATGGGCTAGAATCCTTTCCCTCGTTACAGGTGAACCCCACCTGTCTCCTGCAGGCCTGGTACCATATAAACCACCTCACGATTAAAAAAGCCATAATGCCATCAATCTTTAAGCCATATGTTGATTAGGTGGGTTCTCCTGTTATTCCTACAGCCAACTAGCAATGACAAAGATCACTATCACATTGAGCTTTAGAAAAGCATCCCAAATATCTCTGGAATTACTGTCGGCTTTATTCACAGCAAATTTGGTTGACCAATATTTATCAGCCACTAATAAAGGTGTTTTAATCTCTATAGAATCCACATCAAATTTCAGGCTGGCAGAAAAAAAGAACAAGACTAATTTGCAAGAAAGGTAGCAGTTTGAATTGTTAAACAAAAGGAAAACTCTCCATGCTCAGAAAAACATTACAACTGGATTGGTATTACTAAAGGATAAGCCACCCAGATTAGGGGAGTGTCCAATAAAAATTATGGCTGTTCCTAAGGAACAAGCTGAATTGTCAATAGAGGTTGATACCAGCACAGCTTAACCTATATGACAGAAATGCACCAAAATTATTTTTTTTAAACAGAACTTTACAGATAGATATTCCTATAACTACATAAATGTCACTCAGAAAGTGTCAACTGGAAGTGTCTTTAGGAATGGAAAAAATCTGTTATCCAGATTATGGGAAAACAGATGCTTTCAAAATCATTAGTTTTAGTACAGTTTTTAGAAATGTAATTTTGAAATGTCTTTATGTAAATTATGCCCAAACCTCAGAAATCTGCCTTCCATCAGCTGGATGAAAATTTGGCACTATTTTTAATTTCTCTGTATATATTAAACACTAGGTTTTGCACAGCTGAGATCAAACGCTCTTACTTGCTACAAGCTGAAGTGCCCCAGATACTCTGGGATGTTACCTGTAAGTGAGTCGTCTTGGCAGGGCAGCAGGAGGTCAGGCTGCCACCTCCACAGAGGATGCTGCTGGCAACTGCTGGTCGACTGCCACCAGGTCCTGAAATGCTTTCCTTCATCACCCCATGAGTGCCACAGTTGCCACCTTTCTTGGAAAGGCTCTGAGTAGCACATGGGCACAGGACCTATGTTAGTGGTCGAGTGTGTTAATTATCTCGCTGGGCGACAAGGGGAGCATCTGCTGACGCAAGTATTTGAGCAAGTTTTGGGTTTGTGCGTTTGCAAAGAAAGGTTGCAGGCACTTGGGTCTGGCTGGCTGATCTCCTGTGGTATTCTGTAATGGAACTGTGTACTCATTCAAGCTGCCAAGCAAAGCAGGTATCTACTGCAGCTTACTACCTCATATACAGATTGCCATGTGTAAGTGCTGTCAGGGTTTATAGTTCAATTTTTAAGCATGCAGAATAAGGTATTCAAGAGAGCTCTGGCTCTACTCACAGGGACAAACTGTGAGGAGAGGTCAAGATCAAACAAATGCCTGGAGCCACAACACAGGCCAATGACTTTAAGAGTGTGGTTTTAAGTGCTCACATTGCTCTCAAATTTATATCTCACATTTCCTGTGCATGGAGGGTCCCTTAAATACCTGAAAGCTTTTGGAAACTCAAGTTCTGAGCTTTCCTGCTGTTCTCCATTCTGTGTACTGTTTGATCAAATCTATGTGACTTATTTTGCTTAAGAGTAAACCATGCACAGTTAAAAACACTGACACAGATTATAGGCAAAATAAATATTTTATTGGTTTAATATACACCTTTTTAAGAAATCAGCCCTTGTGTGTCTTTCTAACACAAATTTAAAATTTTATAAACTTTTTCATATAATATTGTAATATTTGAAAATATTTTTGATTTAAGACCTTGACATAGTGTAAAGAGTTTTAGTGGATGGAAATGGCAAAGAAGTGAAGAGATTTCAAGCAGAGCCAAAAGGGATATTACATATCCACTAAATGTCTATTTGACCACATAAAAACTGCAATGACTTCCAGTTTGCTCCATTGGAACAAACGCATATTCACCAAGCTAACTGAAAATATACTCAGTGAGGGATGGAGAGGGAAAAGAGATTTTTTCCATTTTCCCCATATACAAGCAAGGTTGTTCATCTATTCCAAGTTGCAAATCCTAATTGCTTTCAGAAGATCTGTACTTTTATTGCATTTTGGTTAATATGAAGCAGAAGAGAATTTCTCTTGGTATGACTGCAAGTAGTCAACGCCAAAAAAAACAACCCAGTGCTTACACAAGGCACTTTCCTATAGAGGGATGAGCAAACAGTAAGGAAGTAAATAAAATTAGTTAAAAGTTGTCTTCTACACAGAGATAAGGCTTTCAGTGTCAGAACTTTAAGTAGTTTTAAGTAACCTCATGTCATTCTACCACTCTGCTAATAGTAACCGCCCCAAGAATTAACAGCAATTTTTACAACAGGATTGTTTCCTGCCTCTGAAGTGGCACTAAGTAACAGCAGTGGAAACCATTATTGGTTATTTCAAGCTCTTAAAGTGGATCAGTTATTGCACAATAAATACCTCATAGAGGTCAGTGTTTGGGGAGGAAGGTTTGTTGTGGGGGGGGGGTTCTATTTTTTTTTTTTTTTAAAGCTAAGCTGAATGTGTACTTGTTATTTATAAATTGGTTATGTCTGGAAATCTTCAAGTTTCACAATGCATCATTAGACAAAGAAATTAGCTACATAAAAATTTACAACAGGGACATACAAATAAATACAAAACCTTTCAAAGCGCCACAATTTTGTCGATGCTTTAAGGAAAGTAATGAACTAGGTAAAGTGTCTAAATCTTTACAGATGAACTCAAGGAAAGATACACACCACAGAACCAAACGTCGAACACAGTAGCCTATCTCAGCAGCTTTAACACCTCCTGAAGCACAAACAACTTGACACTTTCACCAGTGCATGCTGCCCAAAGCAGAATCCCACAGCATTTCCGACTATATCCAACCTTATGGAAAAAAAAAAAAGCAAGATGAAGATCTAAATTAGATTTTTGGAAGTCTGCTTGTTATGTTTAAGTATGTATTTTTATAATATTAATATCTAAGGCAGGCAAACTAAAGAAATCCTCTTGCATGATGCATTCACATTCAAAGTCATCACGGAGCATACTGAAACTAAAAATCAAGGACCACTGTATAAAAGCTGACAGTAGAATGGGCCAACTGTAAACCAGCTAATTCTCCAAAGCTATCCTGGATTATCAGTATTCTCTTTATTTAATATTCAATTTTGATCCCTTGTGTTTCAAGGGTAAAATGCAAACAAAGGAAGGTTTAAATTAACTATGATATTTCATACGATAAAAAACCCAAAATTTGGTTCTTGCAGCTGCCCAAAGATTACCTGTAGTACCAGTTTCATGGCTGTGCATCTTGTTTTGCAGTTGCAGATCTACCTTGGGGTGATACAGCTGCCAACAATCCACTTACTATTTCTCGTCTTATTTCACCAACAATAGATTCCTTGATCTGAAAGGGATTAGCCAAAGTTTTAAGGTCAGTAAGTTATATAACCAATGGATAAAACTAAATGATACTGCAGATGTGTTTGACACTATCAACATATGAAAGCATACACCATCAAAAAGTCAACTTTCAAAAAATGCAAATGGAAAAACATTAGAAGAATGGAAAAATAACTGTAAGTAGTTTTGAAGTACTTGCCAATCATATAAATGAAAACCACGCAAGTTCTATTTTTCCTATGGTAAATATATTTATGTTTTACACTTAGGATAACTGGTTTTATGTTAAGAAAAAATACATTTCAACTTTGCAAAGTTCTGAAAATAGCATTTCAGGATATATACATCAAAAGCACTCCAAACGCACTTCTTCTTGACAAGCTGTTATTCCCTTGAAAAGGAAGGCAGGACTGATCTACCTCACAAATGGAGTATAAAAGGCCTAAGTACATGAACATCAGCTGTTTTTTTCATGTAATTCAAAAGGAGATGAATCCTAACCACATACTTCCAGCAGGAAAGACAAACAGACTTCAACAGTTGCTTACATCATCAGTTGACCACTGGGGTATGATCTATGCAAGCAAAGGCTATTTTTCACAGGATTTTGACAAAGCATTTTCCCATTAAGTTGCATATAAAACACACCTAGGAGTTTCTAGTAGCAGGCATTTGACTGTGGCTGAGGCTAGAACAAAGGAAGAATAGAGCACTGATGGCTACAGTAAAGGAAAAAAAGGAGAAAAGGAGAAAAAACAGTTCTACAATGGCATACTGTGCTGGAAAAGAGCAGGGCATGACAAAGAAAAATACTATGGGCTTTGCAAGTACAAGAAATCTGTGGTACCAACTAATTTTTTTGGATGGTCTTCAGGAAGGACAAATCAGATGCAGTTCCAAGGACTGGGGAGAACAACGACTGTGAGAGGGTGCAGTGGGGTAAGAGCCAGAGCCTGGCCCAGAGTAACACACAGAAGCACTCATCAGCCCAGTTAAGCAACATGCTTTTCTTTTTCTTGTAAGTCTCCCCTTTTCCTGGTGCGTCAAAAGGATTAAGCAACGACGTCAGAAGGGTGGCAGCAGCATTAGCAATAGGTTATTTATCCCCTATTCTCTTTGGCAGGCAATTCAATCCCTAAACCATTAGTGACAAAGTTCCTCATTTCATTACTACGTTGCATCAAGCAGAAATTCAGAGACTATAATATTATTAGGAAACAGGTTTGCAGTTGGGTTGTTTGCTGACGAACAGACAAAAAAGAAGCCAGTGTGTAACAGGACCTGTTTTACTCTCAGCTGAAAGTCCAAAGGATGTCTAAACTGATACACACACACTGATGTACAAAGCTTTAGAACCACTGTCAGCATAGTAAGGGTTTTGGGTTTAGAAATGCAGGCACAAGAAAACCTGCACAAGGCACCCCAACTGTCCAGCAGGCCACAGTCACAAGTGAGTCCCTCAGTGTTCTCTCCATTTTAGTTCTTCAGTATCACACAGGGTGGGCCTGCAAGTATGCTACAAAACAATCGTTCTGTGCCCTTCTCTCAACAGACCGACAAAAATAAACCTCACTTTCCAAAGAAAACTGATTAAAGCTTCCCAAATTAGCAAGTAATCTAGTATGGTCTAGTATGGTAGACAGTCTCGTGACAAGAGACTAGAAGCAAAGCGGCTCGTGTTCTATTCTAAGCTCTTCCAACAACTTCTGGCTTGACCTTGGTGGATCATTTGAGCCCTCTGCTTCTCATCTTCCTGTCTGGATGATAACAAGGGCACCCTCTACTGCTTCCTTTCACTGCACTGCTTCCTCCCTCCTCTCCAGCCTCAGCAAGGTCATTCCTTTGTGATGAGCACAGCACTGATTCCTGCAGTGACTCAGTACCATGTGTGTGTCATGACCAATGGTCAATATTTGTCTTTTCCTTTAAAAATCATTTAGGGCAAGGTGCACATTCTATTTGCTCTGCAGAGGACACAGCCCGCTGCCAAGGCTTCCTCTGTATAAAAGACAGAAAAGCAGTCAATGAATCCTCCATCAGTTATTTTTAGCAGCTGAATGAAAAATTGATCACTTGAAAGAGGAGTGAACCACTCATTTATGGTACATATACTATGTTCGTAAAACACTAATATTCAATATTGCACTGATGACACAGTACCACATTCATAGATAGTTTTACAATGGTAAACCAGTGATCTTTCTCCCAAGCCAAGAGTTAACACTGTAATATGTTGCTGCTAAATAAAGAACTGATTGAGAGTGAAATGTGCCACTGTGTCAATTCTGGAGATTGGTGTTCCCATTTATTGGTTAACAATAAATGGGAACAAGACTTTTCACAGTCCTCCTGCTTCTGATCTTGAGGTACATTTCCTATAATTAAAAGTATTATTTTCTACTTTATTTTCTTCCTATGACACTTCTTCACGGCAGCAGCTGGTGAGTTTTTGTGCTCAAGATAGTAAGATGAGGAACTCAACACTTGCACACGGGAAGTGTGAACAACTAACATATATTTTTGATCTATGTTGAGCTAACACAGATTTGAATGGAAAATGGAACGGAAGATTCTCTACCAGACCATCTCTCTCCCATAAAGACTCATTACAGCCTCTTAAAACAGATGTTAACAGGAAAATCATACATTCCTCTATAATATAACTTCATTAAATGTCAATAGAGAAGCATTGGCAAAATCAAAACTTCCACTGCTCTTAAGCAGAAAGCTTTTTAAAATTCCACATTTTTTGAACTGGAGAATAGCACAATGAGAGGGCCTGGTGGCACTCCTAGTGACACCGTGACCTACAAGTAAAGCAGTAAGTACTGCATGTGATACTCCACAGGAAGTTAAGCTGTATTTTCATCAAAACAAGAGAGATACTATTTGGCATTTTAACATTTCATGTTGTTGAATGTTTTCCTGGGGGAGTTAGCTCATTAATGCTAGAAGTTAACACCATGGGTTTCTTTAATGCCAGCAAATAGTTACAGGTCAGAGCTCACATGCATTACAGCTCACCCAGGCACATCACACCCACTGCCTGACTTTTCTTTCCCCAACACAAGGTCACAGACACAGCTACACAGAATGGGAGGAACAAGCAAGGGTTTAATATTTGTGAGTGCATGCACCAGGAATGCATCCTACCAGATTTCTTTCTTTCGACAATGAAATTGCAAGTCCTTTGGTAACAACAGGGCTACTTAAGCAAGGCGTATTTCAATTTATGCTCTGTTTTAGCTCTTATGAAATACAAAAGGTTTTCCTGACCAGTCTTTAAAAGCATGTTCTGGGTCTGCAAAATCTACCAGGTGCTTTGAGCCAAGGTATCTCCACTCTGACCTGCAAAACTTATCCTGAGAATCTTGAGTTGATACGGAACCCACTGCCAATGAAGTCAAACTGAGGGACAATCTCTCTGTGTGCTCAAACATTTACAAAGTCAGTCAAGCTAAGTTATTTGCTGACTACTCATCTTTGAATAGTAGCCTCTCAGTTCAGTGTGGATTCCTTCAGCATTACAATGTCCTCAGTGCCACACAACCCAAATAACAATCTCTGTGCAAAGAGTACATAACTCTATTTGCTATCAATTAATGAAGCTAAAGAGGAACTTTCACACAGGGTAACCTCAGAGAAAATATTGACTGAACTAACTCTGTCCTTTGGCTTCAGCTCTCTTTATTGTCTCTGCTGCTTTTGCAGGACATTTGAATCACAGTTCTCCTTCTCAGTTTTTCCTTTAGCAACCCTCCACCAAGACACCCTCCCGATACACAGTCTGTGTACATATACATACAAACGTCCCATTCTGGCTTTACCGCAGAATCAGCAGCAAAGTGCCAGGTGTAATAAATATCTCGTGTAAAAGTCCCTGAGCATTAGGCAAGGAATCTCTTAAAAAAGACATTAAAAAAAAGAATGGACCAGAAAGAGAGAGAATTTGGGATGTCTGGGACTATTTTATGGCATCTCCAAAACAGGGCCTTTCTCAAGACCCCTTCCAACCCTTGCTACTTTAGAGAAGATGACAGCAGGAGGATAATGGAGATCAAGACATCGGAATGTTTGTCCCTGTCGCATTCTTCCCCTGACTTTCAAAGTAGAGGTGTAAAGTTGTAGCACCACGGAGTCCACTGTAAAGATCAGTGATGGCCAGGTGTTCAGCTCCTAATGCTAAGTACAGGTCTGGTGGTGCCTCACTGTGAGCTGACTGCAATACCCTTCCTTCCATAGGATAACACCACTTTCCATAATTCATCCCACTGACTCTAATGGAGCTACTGATGGGATGAAGCATTCACTACTCAGCATCATGAGGCTACTTACTGAGAGCTGGTCTCCATTTCACCTCACTGCCAGTCTTCACCCTCTTAACCCCAGCAGTTCACTGATGGTTAATGCTTGTGGCTACGCATTATTCTTTGCGCTCCCAGCTCTGGTTATTATGGAGTTACTCAAAGGTAAACAAAGTAAATAACTTTGCATGCTCTGAGCTATCCAGAACACCCCTTAATAATGCTTTACTGCTTTACAATCTCACTGTAAAGTGCCTACACATAGCAAAGCCCACAGTGAGTCAGCCAATAAAACATCTCTACTTTGCAGAGACAGACCCAGCAGAGTCTTGTCATCAGATGATGAGTTAAAGGCTACTTTATGATCTAGTACACTGCCTCTTTCTGCACTAAGAGGAGTGAAGACGTGGAAAAAGATTCCTCTGGGACTACAGCTCCTGTTTTATCATGAGGTGAGTGGCCTGCATCTGTTTTAAAGACAAAACTAAGGCAAAACTGGTTCCAATTACTTACAGCCTCAACACAGGCAGATCTGGAAGATCTGTAACACTGGTGTTACAGCCCGGCCTGTTCTACATTTCTAGGCGTGACACTTTGCCTGTCTTTTAAGTGGTTTATCGTAGAGCTACGCAAAAGCTTTAAGGGACAAGCTAAAAGCTAAGGGTCCAATGACCCTCAAGCTAAAGGCTAAGTGGTCGGCCTCCAATGAAGGAATAAAACCCACAGGTTCTCAACTCCCATGTCTGTGTTCACAGCACAGAGTTCACTCCACTTTTTCACAGGCACTTCTTTTCAGACAAGTAGTTTCTTTGGCTTCCTTTTCCCATTTATATTACTTGACAGAAAGTAGATCATGCCACTAACACACAAAACACACAGTTTTAGTCCTGTTTTTTCATCTGGCCTGCAGGAAAAATAACCAAGCACTGTTCACTTTCATTGACTGCCAATAAAACTAGTCCAATAGGATTGGTCCATCATTAGTCTTAAAAGTCTGAAATAACTTCTCATCTGCCTTCAGCTTGCTTTACTTATATTCTACAGTCCTTAGAGGCTGGGGTAGAGGGACTGGAAAAGCATGTTTACCATTACTATAGCGTTGTTTCAGAAACATTATTTCACCACTCAAATTAACTCCAACTTGGCATTCTAGCAAGCAAACATGACAGAAATTTTTTCTCATGAACCTGAAATATTACTGCTTGCTTACTTAACCAAGCAACAGAGATGACAAGTTCTTTGCCACCCAGACTTATAGTAGCAACTAGCTATTAATTTATGTGCTAACTTCTATCACTGAAAAAACATCTGCTTCTTTGCACATGAATACAACTGTGGCTCGAACACCTAGTGACATATTCTGAACCTTCAGATACAGCACATTAACAGTACAAAGATGTGGCTTGAGAGGAAAGAGAATATGCCAGTGGACAGGAGTTACAGCCAGGTTTGTCTTTAGGTTTCAGTAAACACTGTTTCAACATCCCATATCTCAGCCCCTTCTTCCTCACCTCCCGTATGACTTGTTGCAGCTCCTCCTGCTCCACAGTTTTGTGGATTTCATCAACTGAAGGCATGAGATGAACTTTTTCAAGTTGATGCTCCACCTCTGGCTTGGGGTCTGCAAGCTCCTCAGAGCTTTCCACCTGCTGTCCAGTGCCTGCTCTCACTGGGGGAGTTGGTGTTAAGGCAACAGAGGCTCGGTACAACTTCTTGCTCTGACTCTTAGACTTTCCTGTTAGTTCAGAGTATCCAACACCAGCTTTTCTACCTGCATGGCCAGAGCACACTGAAGAGGAATCTGAGTTTCCATGGGAGAATACAGACTCTGTACCCTCTGCTGGGAGAGTTTCCAGTCCAAGATCTCCCAGTCCTAAACCCAGTTCAGACTTCAGAAATGACTGCTCTCGAATAAGTTCAGAGACCTAGGGATTCAGAAAAGAAACAGTCCTAAATAAGCATACAAAAAAGTCACATCCAGACACAACTGTGTTTTCTTGCTATTTATTTAAGCACTTACTCATTCCCTCCATGTAACAAATACAGCTATAAAATAAATATATGCTTTGCCTTTATGACTGCAACAAAGAGCATAATAAAAAGGAATGTGCTTTTTTGAAAGCCAACATAAATAAAAATTGTGGCAGTTCCCCAAGCCACTGACTTTTGCAATACTGATACATCTTGCCAGAGCCATTGACAGAGACACACGTAAGGGCTTGATTTTTGTTTGTTTGTTCTTTTCTTTCTGCAGTTTTTGAAATACTATTTTCAGTAGCATAAAATGCACAGAAATATAAAAGATAATTTTCCCTAGAAAATTCACCCTGTAACCATTGTATCAACTACATGCAAACAACATCTCACTTCTACATATTCCTCTTAAAAGCAAGCAAGACTTTACAGTTACTTACACCTATAGTTAAATTTGCTTAAGGAAAATTGCAGTTATTCTCAACAAAGCTATTTAAGGGAGTAAAGTATTTCTCAAATTATGTGTCAAATTAATCTCCCGCAACCTTTTCTAAAGTAAACACTTCGTGGTTCTTTTTCTCAGTAAAACATACAGTACACAACAATTACTTACTGGTTCTATGACATTCAACGGAGACGGACATGACAGATTATCAGCACTTCTACTTCCATACATACCCTGAAAAATCAAGTCAGGTTAATGCACTGAGGATTTGTTTAGAGCTGTCAGAAGCTAATATATAAACATGCTGCATCTCAGATAACTTTCTGCAAAACCAGAAACTTGGAAACAGGAAGCAAAGCTGGTTGGAGAAAGTTTATTTCAGTAATTTTTAAAGCTGGCCCTCTTCTATAAAAGGATTTACAAATAAAAAGATATTTATATGGTTCAAAGAATGCAAGTTTGGCTCGAGATCACAGTAATACCATATTTTCCTGTTCTTGGGTTTCAATTTTCTTCCCATGACAAAATACTGAAGAGGAAGATGTGGTCTGTGTCTGTGCTGTTTCTACAGAAGATGATTGGCTAAGAAAGAGCAATGAAATCCAGGAAGAGTATATGATACTTTTTGTCTGTGCTTCTTTTCTTTGGCTGATGACAGAATTGCAGAATAAAGAGGAACAGTCTTCCGCTGAGTGAAAAATAGGAGAAAGTACATTGCCATGCCACCAATAAACATACACAAGTGTCTCTTTTATTCCCCCTTTTTCTGCTTCTGGGGACTGTTTGTGAGAGCAGAGCTTCTCCCACTGCTTTATACTGTTCTTCTGAAAGAGCTACAAAAGGTAATAGAGGAAAAAACTGAAGATGACAACTGGACTTTCCTGCGGGTCTTTTGTGCCATGGATTGACATAGGTAGAGAGAAAGAACACTCCATTTATTGGGAGAGTGCATTTCTTGTCTCTCTGCTCTCATTTCACAAGAAAAGCAGTGTAGAGAAATTCCAGAAAGACTATCACCATCCCCAATTATTGTAGACGTGAGCACTACCTACCAAAACTGAGAATTTAGTCGTGATGAGGAAAAAAAAGAAAGCACTGATGGAAGAGAATATGTGTTGATACTTATTATCACCAAGAAAGTCACACACCTTTTTCCCAAGATGAAATACTGACTGAACATAAGAAAATATGACCCCTGATAACACACACAGCCTCATTAGATTCCCACTGTCATCCCACTGTCAGAGTTTTAAAAGTTACGAATTATAATTTGTCCCTGTTCATTGCAGGAGGTTGGGCTAGATGACCTTTAAAGGTCCTTTCCAGTCATCAGTATTCCATGACTCCATGATGAACATTACACTGAGAAAACACATAATGTTGTAAAAACAATACTTACTATGTGTGTCTGAGGTCTATAAGGTGAAGACATGTGCAGACTTCTCAGCTGGTCTTCTAAAGCAAGCAGACGTTCTTCTAACTGCATCTCTAACTCCTGTAGCTCCATGCGCACAGACTTTCTCAGGCCCTGCAGCTGATCAGCTTCATATCTACACCAAGACCATCACAAAAAGAACAAAGTATTCACCTCACTCAGCTGCACACCACGAAGGGACGACTGAGCAGGACAGTCCCATGAGTGAAGGACTTCATACAAGGGAATTCAAAGTGGAACACAGAAAACTCATGGAAAACTTTCTCAGCGAAATTAGCTGAATGCCTATATAGAACAAAAGTCTTTCTCCACTTATAGAAAATGCATATGACTTCATGGAGAAAACAAAACAACACAGCGTATCACAGAATATTCTCCAAAAATTTTAGCTTTAAATGCCTAAAGATGTGCAAGCCAAAGAAATCAGCATTTATACATAGATCTAATCAAACACAATTTAAAACTGATAAGAACAACCACCACAGAGCAATGCAGTAATCACATCTTACTTCTCCTATGTGGTTATAGATTCCCCAGCAGTTGCAGCTACATTTTGGCCAGGAAGCCAATGTCTAAGGACAATCTAACTTAATTTCAAACATGTTTACTTTTAAAGTGAGAGATCAAGAGCTGATTTAACTAAACTAAATATATAAAAACAGTATTAATAATTAGTAGCCACTGGAAGTTGGAAAAGTATCTGACTGTTACAACGTTCATTCTTATTTACACGTACAAAGATAGGCGGGGGCCCTTTGTTCAAGTACCCTGTCATAAAATCCTTAAAATCTGCAGCTGTAGAATCACTTTGGAGAAAGGATGAAGAAAAAAAAAAAATCATCAATTAATAGAAATAGGGGTTAGAAGAAACAAAGAGCAAAAAATTCTAGAATGAAGAAATAGAGTAAACAAGGTTTGGCAAAACCTCATAATACTGTTCAAATTGAAACTAATAGATTTCTTGCTCTGATTTCAGGGGCAGCAACATATTTCCTGATATGCCAGCATATTTCCTCTTTTTTTTTTTTTTTAAAGATCATTTTACCTTTCCTCTTCTGTCATGTGCTGATAAACTGTGGTCTGTTGACGCAACATAGTCAATTCCAAATCCATCATTTGGGTTCTGAATAAGTTTAGATTTCTCCTCACCACTTGTAGCTCCTGGAAAGTATTCTGGAAGGGGGAGAAGGGAGGAAATACAGAAGTTTTAATTACATAGAAAAAATTAAAATAAGTTTGGATCCTGTAACCACATTTTCCCAGATGAGCCCTTTGAGTTAACAGAACCTCAGCAACTCCAGCGTATGATGGACGCTGCCTGGTGTGCATTCACAGTTTCTCAAGAAAACAACTTTTTCCACTGTATCATACAAGCAAACATGTGAAGGGGTTTCTATGTATTTAAATTAATTTCCTTTTAACATTATTTGCAGGATGAAGCCTTCTGTTATCTCTTGAGAGCAAAGGCAAGGCATTGCCCAAAGCTAGCACAATCTGTGACACATTTAGGACGTTTCTTTGTATTTAATTTTTACCCAGTACCACTAGATAGGCTCACTTACTTCATAGAGAGGTAGAATGGATGATCTCTGAGTAGTGTAACCAGTGGCAGTTGAAAGATCCTGACCCCTCATCACTGGGTACTGGGGAAGAAACAAACAATTTGAAATGGGAAAGTCAGCCATCTCCTTTATGAACTCATCCTCTCAAATGTGCAGACACTTCAAAAGCAGCCACTGTTAAAACACACCTTTTCTGGCATCGAGATTTCTGCTATGTAAATACTGTGTCAGGAATAGGGAAGTTTAAGAAATGGCAGCACAATCTCTTAAGTAGTGCACGTGCACTAAAGCTCTGCAATGCAAGTGTGCTACGGGTGAAAAACCAAATTAATCCCATCTGACACAGTAAGTAGAAATAAAAACTAAGTTTTGTTGCACAAAGTATTTTATGCCTGAAAACTCAGTAGTCTCAATTGTCTCAGCTAATGATAAAAAGAACAACTCCAAACCCAGAACTGAGCAAATTAAACTGTGTCCTATTTTGAAATCATGATTACAGTCCCATTTGTTATGGGATTTTCCTCAGTTCTTAGTTTGGGAGGTTTTTGTTCATTTTCATTGTTAGTCTCGCTCCATTGCCTACATCCAAAGAGCCCTGCTTGCTAATGATCTCTCACTAAAACAAGATTGTTGAAGAATTTTTATTTGCACATTGTAACAACATATAGAGCAAACAGATAAAATTCAGGAGTTATTACATGTAGAGACATGGCACAACAAAGAACAGTGGAAAAAGTAAAAACATTTACCTTTTCAAACATGAAAAAGATAGCTTGTCCAATATAATTTTGAAAGAATTCAAAGAACTATTGATATGCCATGGAAAATTTGAAGCATGTCCATTCATCCAGAGAAGTTTTGCTCAAACATGATCACATCAAGGGGATGGGTTTGTTTTTCCTCTGCCAGCTTTCTCATGTTCCCTGTTCTATCAGGAATTTATCTACTCCTCTTTATTCCTTCCTAAAATCATAATCATATGTTTGAAACATCTCAGCTTTTTATTTAGCCACCAAGTATGCTGTGTGCCAAACTTGATCACTGCAAAAAACCAGGGAATATATTTTCATACAAACCTCTGCAATGAGAAGGGCTGAGCCCCCAAAAGGGAACTAGTCTAGACAAAATATGCTGAAGGAAGAAGAACAAGTGGTCTAGGAAATGTTACTGTCCCCTCTAATGCTTTTTTTTTTTTCTATTTTTAAGCTGAACTACCTTGTGCATGAGTTCTGGTTTAATATAAAGGTTTCTTCTTCAGCAGGTTCAGTTACCATGGTATGTGTCATAAAAATACTGTAGCACACTGTAACCTTACACAAATCAAGGTTGCTGTTGGTACACAAGAGGGAATTGTACAGAAAAGGTTAAATTCTGGAAACACTTCCTCCCAGGCACACCATCCACCATCTTGAGCAATGGCTGACTTAAAACACAGTTAGTCACAGCTTCCTGCTGCAGAGCTGGTCATAGTACCAAATTTGCTCTAAGAAACAGGGCCAGATGGTATAACCAAAGGAAGAATGGACTCACCTCTAACTTTCGACAAATGGCAAAATTAACAAAATAACAGGTCCAAAAAAGCCCAGTACAGCCTACCTACATATCTACAATATGGTGCAGCCAGACACGTCTGTTCTTGCGCTAAACCCACTGAAATCGTACAAGGTCTACAACTGAATAGTCTTCATGCATTCATAAAGAGAGTCTGAACTGCTCCACCCACAGAGCCTCCTGCAGGAGCTTGCAGGCTCCTAAACTGGATCACTACCTAAGAAAACAGCGGTACCAGGATGGCAGAGGAAGGACAGCCAGCAATCAGGAGGGGAGGAGCAAAAGGTGCGGCAGAAATTGTTAAAATACACGTGCTTACATTCTTCAGCATTTCTCTTCTGAGTGATGAGATGGACAAAATTTCACATGCTCTGACAAAATCGATTCTTAATAAATGACTGATAATATCAGGAACATGTTGACTAGCTCCAGAGTTGAAAGTGCAAAAAATTGGCATTGAACAGCACAAAAACACGTAGAGATCAGTGACATGATTAGTGAAGCTACACAACTTGCCAGGAAAAAATACATTTTTATTAGTTGGATAGGAAGTATGTCAAAGGGCAGAAGAAAAGTCAAAGGACTCACCAGACCACTCTATGATTCTATGAATCTGTATTTTTAAATTTAAAGCTAATGACTCTCATCTTAAAATAATGGCTGATAAAGAGTACACTGGTCCTCCCTCCCAACCAAGGATATTTATAAAAGCTAAAAAATAAAAAAATATTTTAAAAAATCTCAAATCAATCTGGGTCAACTGCAACAAGAAAGCATTAAACGCAAAAATAATGGTGCCCCGGAGAGATGATCGTAGAATCACAGAATATCCTGACTTGAAAAGGAGCCACAAGGCTCATTAAAGTCCAGCTGCTGGCCCTGCACATGACAATCCCAGGAGTCACACCATATGCGTAAAAGCATTGTCCAAACGCTTCTTGAACTCTGCCAGGCTTGGTGCGGTGACCACTTCCCTGAGGAGCCTGTTCCAACCACTCTCTGGGTGAATAACCTTTTCCTAATATCTAACCTAAAACTCCCCACTTTAAACACTTTAAATTTGCCACTTTAAAAAGAAGATCCTAGAACAGCAGCAAAAAATAAGATGTCCCTTTTTCCAGGGCCAAATTTGGCTTCCTCTTACCTGTGAGAGGTTCTGCAGAGAGTTTCTGATGTCATGTAGGACCCTGCGTAGCTGCATCTCCACAGTGGAGGGTGGGTTGATGGTAAGAGGACGATGAGGAACTCCAGCATGCCTTGGAAAGAAGGGACAGTTGAAGGGGGAAAGCACGGCACTGAAGGAAGAGCCAGAGACGCTTGGGACACTGTGGGTACTGAGCGTCCTCATGTGCTCGCACAGCGGTCTGTCCTGCCACTCGGAGGGAAGGGAGTGGAGGGAGCACGTTGACTGGGACATGTGTGCCGGCATGTGCAGCGGGCAGCTGTGTACCCTGGTGGGACTGAGCTCCTCAGACAGCCTGTTGGACCCAGTATGGGGGGCTTCTTTCTTAGAGGATGACGGCGCAATAAACAGTGTGGATTTGCACACTGGCTGGCTGGCGGCTGCCTCATTCTCGCTTTTGTCATTTTCAGATGCTGCTTTCTCATCCTCCTCCCCATGTGTGTACTTGTAGATGAAAGAAGGAGGACTGCAGTGTGTCTCTTTTCCTGGAGTTAACTGGACATTTACAGAGGACACCACTTTCACTGGATTCAGCAGCGCAGTTGGGAGAGACTGAGATCGCCTTAGAGGATAGCCTGATTCAGCAAACAAAAGTCTCTGCTTCCTCAGAAGATCTTTCGACTTAAGCAGAGTGCATCTGCCCTTGGAATCAGACGAGCTGATGATCCTCATCTCGGCTCTTTGCAAGGCTACTTGAACTCTGTCTACAGGTGATGTGGAGGAGCCACCCCCTTCCAGAGACTCCATTGACTTGAGGATATGGTGTGTGTGGTACTGAGGAAACTCAAACACACTGCCTTCCTCCAGCAGGTCCAATTCTTTTTGCTCGCTGGAAATGTCTTCCTCTTTAGAGCCGACGTCCCCTTGGACTGTCTGTGATATATGAGATGACTTGCTTTCTTGTCCTTGATTTTTTTCAGTTTTATAGTCAATAGTTTTTCTTTCTTCGCTCCTGTTACCAGAAGGTGCCCCTACCTTTTGTCTCTCTACTTGAGAGATAATATCTTCTTCATCATCCTCATCCTCCTCCTCCTCATCATCATCTTCTTCCTCCTCAATAAACTTATCAAAACAGGGCAGTTCCTTGGCTATCGGTGTCTTCTGTTCCTCACTGTGTGACGTCACAGTTGTCTCGCTGTCACAGCTGTCAGCACTGCTTCCCATGCCCTGCAAAGACTCCTGAACCTAGGAAACATAAGAGACAGCAAAGGGGTGAACATACTGGAGTCTCAACTATTGCCTTCTCAGGAGTCATTCTGAGAGTCCAATTCCATATTCATTGGGCATTGGAATGGGGAGCAGAAAGAGTAATGCAGTTAGTGTGCAAGAGACACAGTGAAGGAAAACAAAGAAACCATGGTATCAGTTTCACATTAGAAGTACAACGAAGTATGGCACCAAAAGATTTTTTTTGTTTTTTAAAGAGAAAACCCTTCACACATTTCTTTGACAATAAATTCTATATTGCCAGAAGAATAGAAGTGGCAGCAGAGTAAAAGAGTAACAAGAGTAAAATGCTAGTATTTTAGGGAGTGATGGCATGGATAGCTGGGTGGTGGTACACAGCATCTCCCATATATAAAGGTTCACAGTGCTGAAATGAATGGTGGTATTAGGAAACGTGTACAGAGAAGTGAGGAGAACTGCAGACTGTAGTGAAACTACTGTTAGAGGACAACACTAAAAATGGGAAAACCAGTCTGCCCTGGTTTAAGTTACAGAATTGTTGAAGACTGATAATCTCATATTAGGATGCTAATCTCAAGAGAAGACTGCATTCAGTACTATTAGCTCATCCTTCCTTCCTTTCTCCTGATACCTCTTCCCCTTTTCATTCCAAATCACAGTTTAGACTAGAGCACGTGTAAGGGAGCTGCTAATTTAACAGGTAACAAGTGGCAGGAAAAGCATCTATGAGAAAATTAAAAAAGAGATCTATGCAGGCTGGCTTGATTGACTGGTGTCAAGTGGACAAAACATTTTCCTAAGAGAACATGGTATAAAGTACAGTATTGAAAGCTGACCATAGTTGGTGCACAAACTAAAAATTCTCCCATCTCTGATTTTTACAGCTCTCACTACCGTTAGGATATTAATTATTAGTTCCTTACAAAGATATTACCTATAATGTATGCCAGGCTATATATAGTTCCTTCTCCAACCACCTAGAAGGAGCCATGAAGGTCATCTTCATAAATACATACTTAACATTGCACTCAACAGCACAGTCAAAAAATATTATGACTGTGCAGGTTCAGATATTTTTCAAAATAAAGGTATTACAAAAATAAAAGATTATAATGTCTAGGTGAAGTCATGTGGGCTCTATGCGTGTATATCTGGGTCTCTAATCCTCCATCGCATTGTTCAATTATGAGTAAGGCAAGTAAAACTTCACGAACTTGGATAGAGAATTCTTGTAGCTTCTTTGGTAACATGAAACTCCCTTGCAGAATATCCCATCTCAATATCAAAATCTCCCTCAGACATCTTTATTTTTGAAGTCAGACATGAAAGGCAATGTGGTTCAAATTTTGAGTTTTCTTCTGAGTTTCAGAGAAAAGCTATGGCTGCTATAGAGTCAATAATTTAACAGTAGGTGGCACTAACTTACCATACTTTTAAGAAACAATATAGACTCCGCTGTATCCCCTTCATCTTTTCACAGGTTCTCTTCACGAGCTGCCAAGTTCTCATTACCCCTAGCCTCATCACTCACCCCTGTTTTCTGAATTCAGCTCAGCACTTAGTCTGAATAGAGCAGTGAAGGTGGCATAAGAGAGCCTAGCAACTCCATGGCACAAACCTCGTGCACTCTCAATACACCTTTTCAAAACATAATACAAAGCAGAAAAACCTCTTGCCTTCACTGCCAACAGAAACTCCACCAGTATTCCAGTGAAGGGGCAACTTAGCTGCAATATGATTTTAATGGACTCTTAATCAGGTTGCAACCAACATAGAGATCAGGAGTAACCAACTCTAATCTGAGTCACCTTCTAACGTGGCTGTCAACTTCAGTGCAGCCATGGTTTAGTAGAGAGCGGAACAACTCAGACTATTATGCCCTTTGCAGAGACTCAGACTTATGATTTCCTTTATTCACTTTCTTCTCTTGGAAAGCATAAGTTGATGTTTAAAGGACACACAAAGACTAGCACTGTCTTGGCTTTTATTTTGGTACTCAATTGAAAAAGTACTGAATTGGAAAGCACAGAATACCAGTACCAAAACAGAAAAGCAACACTGATGGATGGGGAGGGTGAAAAACCTCTTCCTAGCAACTGCCAAACATATTTTAAAATGCTTAGTGTGCCGCATGGGAAAAAAACATATGGCAGTGTAAAAAAAGTTCAGCAGATGCAAGACAAAGAAATGAAATTACTGAAGGTACCCAGAATCCCATCTCTGTTCCTTCAGGCTGTGGTTTAGGTCCCAGACAGCTAACTGATGGCCTTGGGGCCAGGGTGTGACTTAAGGCTTTTCTCTGTCTGACTGGCAGACCAACCACATCATGGCTATTACTGTGTGAATGTTTTAGGAGAAACAAGAGAACAGTTCTCCAAAATATCCGGTAAAATGCTGTGCAAACATGTGCATTGAGCAGACATCTAAACACCATGCTGGAACAAAAGCTTTCCCTAAGACATGCAGTCTCTGGTCAGTATCATGGCAAGGTCTGGGACAGAGATCAAAGGAACTGGAACAAGAAAAAGTGTGGAAGCTAAGTTGACTAAAATTAGTCTATCTTCATGGTGAAGTTAGTATGAACTTGTTTTTGCTTTCTGTCAGTTACTAACTTTAAAAAAAGAAAATACGGGGGTAGTGGGAAGAGTAGGAAGGCCAAAATTGTACAAAAATTGAAATGATCAGCAGAATAGCGATCATAACCTTAATCTCTACCCACTACAGTCATGAGAGAAATGGACTACAATCCTGGAGCCTCAGACAGCGAGAAAAGATGCTCCAGAAACAACAAAGAGGACATAGTGAACTTAGAGCTTATTCAAGTATACTCAAGTATACCCAGAATAACCTATCAGAAAGGCTTTCAAATTTGAACACAGTTCTGGATGGGACTTGGCAGGTCCAACTCTGAAAACTGTAATTTTATAGGACCTATACTGATGGTCACAATGGCAGCCAAACATCAACATCCCTCCTGTCCTCTCAGATCCCTACTGTCCCACAATAATCACTCATATTTCAACCACATTATGAGAACCTTACCTGAAGCTGATTAAATGGAGAACAATCTGTGGAGGAGTCCTCAGCAAAGCCACTGCTGTCAGAGTGCTGACTCGCTGTCCGTAACAGCTGGTCTGTTTGAAACAAGCAAAACACAACTGTAATTACTTTACAAATCACAGCCTTTCAAGCCCAATCACATTCAGTATGTGGTTTCCTTTTACATCAAAGTAACATTAAGTGGATAACACAATTCCTTTTCAAGTTCCACTTTGAACAATACAGAGAAACAACTTGTTTGCTTCAAGCAAAACCTCTCTCACGCAAAACCCTACTTCTGAAACTTCAAGCAGCAGTGGAAGAGAAGCCACCTTTTAAATTTTTCTTTCCTGTGCTATGGAAAAAAATCACTCTGCAGATACTGCCAACGCCGGTGTTCCCCTTCCACAAAACTGCATCACTGGTTAATTCACATGCAGGCAGCAGAAGAGTTGCTTTTGTGTTGACAAATACATATTTGACACCCCTCCGGATCACAGAGATAAAGGAGATCCCTCTTCTCCTACCAGCCTACACCACCCCATACAGCCAAAGGAACAGCATCACATAGCAGGGAGGGCAATGCAGGAGCCTCTGCCAACTGCTGGAGATGGTACTCTGCTGGTTTAGCGGACAAATAGAACAAAACATCCCTTTACACATCAGTGGGCGATCTGCCAAAGCACATTCCCAGCGCTCATTTTATACAAGAAAGATAAGATCCTCCTGCTTGTTCCTTTCTACTTACATTAGATAGGTGTTAAAATAGCCTAAAAAGGCTCTAAAATCCTCAGTACTTCCCAGGAGTGATTTTCTCTGGTGCAAGCACTGGACTCATGAAGCTGCTTTACAAGGAGATCTCAGCAAGCTCTGCAGTACACTATTGCATATATATTGTTCCCAACGGGAGACAGGAAGCACCCACCAAGTGTGGGTTTACCTTCCAGCACCATAAACATTTTTCTGAGCCTGAAGGCAGCATGGGCAACAACCTTATCTCACCTCTAGGTCTTAGGAAAAGTGTACAAGCTTGGAGATAGGTAGAAATCACAGTGGCCTCTAGCCCTTAGACCCCTGCCACCTACTCCTCTTCACCCTTGGGCAAGAGCTTGCTGCCGTCTTCTCAGAGGCTTAATGCAGAATTTTGCCCCACATTCCTTCAACCACTTAAATGCCATCATATAATTAATCCCAGTTCACAGCTCAATGCATTGGAATGCATTATGAAAACTGTTTTGAAACTGTTGGATATTCAAAATGCATTTTATTTAGTATTAGTTTTGATGAACATTGCACTAATGCAGAAATAAGAGCCTGCACAATTTGTGAACATCAGGAGAGGCAAACTGCTTGCTAAGCTTCTGTATCAGTGATTTCACATAGCTTTTAGGGAGTGCCTTTCAAATTGTGCTGCTGTTCTGTTATCATGGTAGCCACAATATCCTGTGATGATAAACAACTTTTCTACCTCAAGACAGACATCCCCACCCAACTCCCAGTAAGGACAATGGAAATTACTTCCCTGAGAACTGGACTAGATCTTATTAACTGTCCAATACAATTAATACGGCTGAAAGAGCATGACATGAACAGGTTGTCACTACAGCTGAGGCTAGTGGGAAGCTGTTACCTCATTCAAGGTGAACAGTTACCTACTTTGGCTTCTTCTCTGTCTCTTTTCCTATGCGGTAAATTTTGATTTAAGAGAAAAAAGCACTACTGGTGAAAGCCTTAGTCTCTCTTAGGGAAGCAATTCCAACTAGGTCAGATAAAGTAACTCACCAGTGCATGTACTGGCATCTGTTTTAATGCGCATGAAGTTTATTGCTGCTCAAGAGAAATACTGACCTGCTGTTCTATTTCCTCCTGAGTCAATATTTCCTTTTCAGCTATAAGAATGAAAATTACATCTATATGTTTCCTCAAAACAGTTCTTGGTTTTCTCAGAGACACAGTAAAAAAGTTAAAATCAGTTTTTTTGATAATTTTCTATAGCATTTGTTATTTATGCACATTCTTTGAAAGCCTAACACAACACACACTGCCAGCCAACACGGGTCAGCCTAAAGCTGAGGCATTCACACCTGCCTCACTGTCTTTGTGCATGGCAAGAGACTGGTACAATATGAACAGATTCAAACTACCTTGGTTCCACCTAAGGAGACATCCCCTTAATACAGTCATCCCTTGTTTTCTGTATTACAGAGCTGCTGGGATTATTTTAAACATTTTAAGGCAAATCAGAGAAGATGTATTTTCTAAGTATGAGCAGTCATCTACCACACCTTACCCTTGCCTTTTGCAAGTTCTCAGAGTTCTGCATTATACCACTACGATGTAAATGCAGTCAAAACTTATAAAGAGCAAGAATCTCTACTACAGTAGCAAAATGACAATGTTTGGTCCTGTAAAGACTGGAAGTACCAACTACCATGCTGGGATACAATGATACAAAACGGTATCCACCCTCCTTGTCAGCTACTGAACCAACTATACAACCTGCTCTATAGCACCTGAATATCTCTCAGATTCAAGCAAAGAAGGGAAAATAAGAAAACATGTTATAAAAAGCTACAGAGTTACATTCAGATCATGATTAAAACGACTCCTGGCAATGGAGCATCTTAAAAGAAATAGTTTTTGATGAGATATTGCTCTCCCCTCTTCACCTGGAATGCAAAAAACTTAGCACCAAGGCTGGGTAGTAGGGGCCAACCTGGGATCATCCCTTGCCCTGCATAACCCCAAGGCAATTGTACCTTCTGCAAAAAGGTCACTGCACAATGCTGACTCTGCCACCCAAAGCTACTACACAGAGGAAAGCTTCTGAACCAGTGGGAGAAGGCCTGGGGCAGCAAAATAAAGAAAATGTGGGAGAAGGAACCAGCTAGGATGAACAAAACCAGAAGGAACAATCAAACTTCCATCCCAGTTAAACAGAGCACAAATGAAAATGCCCCTTGGACTGCTGTTTGGAACTGTACAAAAAAAAAAATAAAATCAAAGTATATTTAGGCACTTCAGTGAAGAAGAAATGTGGGTATTCATAAAGATATTAAATAAACTAAAAAAAATTCTAAACAAAGAACAGATTATGAAGTCTGTGGTTTACAAAACATAAGAACACAGATTCGTCAGAGAACTCCTATCAAAGAATTGAATAATTCATCTATTGTATCACAATAATCAGCTACCAATGGACTGCCAGTCTCACCCCTTCTGTGTTACTCAACTGCTCACACAGAAGAGAAAAAATACGTGGACACTGTCCACTAAGCTTTAACATTTACATTCCTTGTACCTGCACTATTTGGAAAGCTCTAACAAACTTTGTTTGTTATGAGATAATTAATAAATTAAAATAACATTCCCAACTTTGTTATAAAGTATTCCATTATGGGACTAAATATCATTTGTCCCTTTTTCACATACTGGCCACACCCTGCACCCCAGCATTAACAAAACCAGCCCAGCAGGGAGCCCTACTGCAAAAAGTCTCAGAGTCCCTGGGTATTTCCTAGCATCTGGACAGATAAGCACAGACTCCCACAAATACTAAATCTGTTCCAGATGTTTTCTTCTTACTCCCCCATCTCCAATCTCCTGTGGAGCTGCACTCAAAGAGAGCTATAAATACAACATTATATTAAGGACAGGAAGTGCTGATGATGTGCTTTCTTCCCTTTCAAGAGCAAAATTTTCAAAATTAATCACTATCAATGTCAGATGCCTTTAAAAAAAACCAACAGGTTTTTTCAAAATTTCACAGAGGCATTGACGTCAACAACCAGAGACTCACAAATTACAATGCCTCAAGAATACTTTGTCCTCTAGGCATTGTACCTATATTTGTCTTGTTTGTTGGGCATTTCTTGGAATGAAAGGTGCTGCTGTATAACTGTGTCAGGAAGAATTTTGTTTTCAAACTAACAAACCTTTCTACCAGATAACTTTGCATTAAGCTTTTTTTTTATAGTGGACATTTAGCAGTGCTGTCTGTTTACAGTGCAAAGTACCTGAAGCTTTTCATTCTTCTCTACTGTGTTCCTGAAAAACCCCACATGTACAAAAATACATCTGCATTTGAGGTCTGCAACAACAGAAACCAGAATGTCAGGTTTGGGCATAATGCATAAACTAGTACAGTCCAATACAATCTGGAAGACATAACCTGACAAGTACACAACACTAGTTATGACAATACAGACTTTCTTGTATACTTTATAAAGGCTTTGAATTAAAGACAGTAGTAGCAAAGTAGTCATTTGCAAGTCACTTTGAAAAATCTAAGCTTACCACTTATAAATAAAGCTGATCTGAAAATGAGTGAATCGAAGCAGCAACAGGCTGTGTTGTTCAAGCATATCTTAAGTCTCCAGACTATTTCAGTAGAAAAGAGAATCTTTTTTCGGTGTTGTTTTTTTTTAATTTGAATACTTTACAACTTACTAAAGGCCTTTTAAAACGCCTTACAAACTGTTGTAAATGTCAGAGAAAGCATCCACAGCCCTCTGTTTAAATGTAAAATGACACAGTAAGGTTTATAACAGTCTGTACCAAAGAACACTAAACCTGCTAATTGACACAGAAGTACCCTCACAAGAAAAAGACCAAAAAGTCCAGAAGTATTCCTTCAGGGGAAGAATTCATCTGGAACAAATTTTTTGTTTATGAGTGCTTGTGCACAGTAGAGCCAACAACACTGAAAGAGGTGGGTTTGCATGAAGATCATAAACTGAAATCAACATTGCACCAGAAGACCTGTGCTAGAATTCCATGGTGATCCCACATCATGTTGTACTAGAGGAAGCCTAGTGAGTACAACGCTGAGTTGTGCAAAGCACTGATGAAATAGCAGCACAAGCTATCACCAATAACCAGGCATTAACCTCCAGCACTCGGTCCAGAGCATTCTCAACCACGTTAATGCAATTCAGCTGACAGCTCACAAGAGTACCAGTTCGTTTGTGAAAATACAAATAAGATCATCTCTGTTTCTTAAGACAGGTTTTTCCGCCTCTCCTTAGTATCTAGAGATGCTACTCATGTTTCACGAAGAAACTGTATTGCAGCTAAGCATCTACTAAGTGCAACAAACTCTATTTCTTCTTTAATTACATGTATTAGCTACAGAACAGACTTCACTTGCTAACATGGGGCAAAGTAACAATCACAAAATGAACTTAAAGATCAACTTTTTCCTGCTCCCAAGCCATAAAATACATACATGAGACTTTGAGATGAAAGCACAAAACATATAAATAAGAATCTGAGATGAAAGCACAACTGAGTGAGCCATAAGAGCCAGTGCACAGCACTTCCCCTGTGAAGGACTAAAATTTCCATGTGGGTGTAGAGACACCAGTCTTCTGTGCAGCCAGCCTGCAGACAGAGCAGTAGTGCATAGGAAAAACCTACACGTATCATGCAATTTAGGTTTAAAACAACATAATTTTAGTTTAAACGGGTATCTTAAATTACAGGATCTACTAGGGGAAAAAAAGATCCCACGCAATCTGAATTAACATTTCAGGTCATCTGAGCTATCATCAGTTGTACAACAGTGAGAACAGCCAGTGCACTGTTGTCTTGCCTGTAATTTGGTTGCCACTTTGTAGTAATCTTCTGTGACTTAGCTTAAAAAAAAACCAAAAAACAAAAACACACACCAAAAAAAACCAACCAAACAAAAAAATCAAACTCCAAACAAACAAAAAACCCAAACAAAAACAAACAAACAAAAAAACAGATCTTTTTCATTTCTAAAGAGAAAAGAAACTTCAGAAGTTTAAAATATCTGAATCAGCCTTTCAGAGGTGGAAGGACACTCAGCAGTCGGCTGTCTCCCAGGAGTTGAAGTCTACTCACCTTTCCTTGATTTGGTCACGGCTAGCTGGTGGGTAGCTGGAACGTGTGCTAGATCCCCCTCTGTACTCTGAATCTGTTGGAAAGAGGAGATGAATATTTTGTCAGCCAACTGGAATATGTTCCGTCATTTAAAATGCCCAAACTATATACACTGCACGCAAAGGACATGGTTTTCTTGTTTGGTTTTCTCCTCCAGTCTAACAGCCTGTACTGATTGAAGGAGTGAATCATACCTCCCTGAACCATCTTTCAAGCAGGTATTCAGCAATGCTCCTGCAGGAGAACAGTGATCCTTGGGTAGCACCCCCCACCCACAGTGCAGGACTCCCCTCTGGTTACACTCAGCATGCAAAAAGACCTGGAAATCACATCCTGTGACAACACAGTCTTCAGTTCCTCTTTGGCAAAACACTAAAATTACTGTGTGAAAACACCTCTGACCACCTTAACACTACTATTTTTTTCCATTCAGAACTCTTGGCCCCTCATCTGAATATAAAGAAAAAGCAAAACACATTTAGAAAAATGTATCAAGATCAGCACACAAGGACTGTCATCTGCCACCCTACCATTTCCCACAAGCCACCAATCCTCCAGCAGAAGGACCCAGACCCTGCCAGATCCAGACTTTACCATGCCACTACTCATGGAAGTACTTCTTGTGTCTTCCAGTACTAAAAAGGAAGGCAATGTATTCAGAGCCATGCAGATATCAACTGGGAAACTTAAAACTACACAAAAATGAATCTTATTACTTAATAACTTTGTGAAACCAGCCTTATTAAGAAAGCAGTTCTCAGGCAACCATTCAAACAAGGAAAAAAGTATGCCTAAAATCTCAACAGGGAGGTCTTTGTTTTGTTCAAAATATAAAATATGTTTTCTCTTTTGTGTGATCCAAAAAAAATCATAATGGATCACATGCAAGTCTCCATGCACAATCCACTAATGCAACTATTCTCAATCCTTCCCTCTAATGGGCTGCCTGCCCAATTTCAAAATTACCAAGCAGTGAATTTATCTCCATTTTTTATCAAATTAAAACTGTAAAATCAGGACACTGATATTTATAGGCCAAAATTAGTACTTGGCTAAAGAAGAAGTCATATTTACATTGATATCATGTGTAGAGCAGTCACAAGGGTGCATTTTCTCAGTTACAAGGGTTTTAAGAAGTACTTGGCCTGAACTTTTCACCATTAATAAGCGAACATCATTAATCTTGCACAATAAAGCTAGAGGTTTCTGATCCTTTAGGAAATTAAGACTGTACCAAAGGGGGAAATCCTTATTTTGTCCAAGTGCAAGGAAGCATAGAAGAGGTTCACCATTTAAGTTTAGGAAAAATTTAATTTTTTTATTTAAACATGGAACAGCAAGTTTTACAGACACTTTGTTCACACTGGTCTTCCAGGAAGGGTGTCTTGATTGCGATGGCTAAATTTGCAGCCTTCCAACAGCTAAGCCTCTACTCATTTAAATACTGTCCACCTCCTGTCCTTGGCTGGGAGACAGCATTCCAGCTGCATCCGCAGCACAGTGCAGCTCCTCAAGCTCCTCAAGCACGCAGGAGCTCCTTCCCCGTCCCTTCAGCCAATATTCACGCTGGTAAATGACCTTCAGGACTGTAATTGGCCACCTCAGGAGTGGGTGTTTGGGGGAAATCCTGCCCTGACTCACTCCCACACTAGTTATCTTCACAGCCACAGACTTCCGAAGGGCACTCAAACCTCCAAGGCATTTGTAAGCATGGAAAGAGCTTCCTTGATATATCTGTCATCTTTCTTATGCATATGAATGTACTCCAAACCAAGCTGGCAAAACAGGGGGAGGAGTTATTGTAACTGTTTCTAATAGAGTTTATTGTTCATTATACCCTGCTTAGAGACGCACAAAAATAAAATCAGGCTGCCAGGAATTGTTCTAAATTTTCTTCAACAAATTGAATTCCTCCCTCCCAGGGATCTGTAGGCAGTTGATATGTATATGCTGTATTGCATAAACAAAAAATTCACCACAATCCCATCCCATATCACGTCATCTTGCCAAAACAGCTGTGTTTATGCCCTGGCTTCACTGCACAAAGAATGTCAACCAAAACTTCACAAATACATCACACTTGTGTAGAATTCAGCAAGTCTTTACAGTCCAACTTACACTGAAGGAAAAATTCCACTCCTCTTTTTAGCATATACATACACATATATATATAAAATCTACTCATTGTTTAAACTTTGCCCTAGGGTACCAAAAAATGGATGTCTCCTCTGGGATATGCAGCAAAATGCATTGCTACTCAGTCCCCTCCGATTGTGCCAACGCAAACATTTGTGTAACTACACAACAAACTGGATCAAGAAAATTATCTGGCTGAAGCCAGGAAAAATAAATAAATCAAAATACACTGGGTTCCTTTTCCCCCTCTCAACTGGACCAGTCCTTTGTTCTGGCTCAATAGATGGCCACACAACATGCGAGTGAGGACATAGTGGTATAAACAAGTGGCAGGAACCACAAGAGCCGGATTACCTCCTCTGCTTAATGAGTGCCTTCAGCTACATTAGTTGATCTATAAGAGCTTGAAATGACAATGACACTACAGGACCTATTAAATCATCATGTCATCATTCACTGTAAAACTCTGGGGATTTTCTATTCACTGGCTTTCTTCCCTCATTTCACCAATGACATCACAATCTGTCATTTTAAATATCTATTTCACATAGACAAAAATGTTAACTGCTGAACTTTTAACAAGAGTCACGTTGAAATGTGTCCACCAAAACATCTGCTAATTTAAGAACTGTAACACAATTCTAACAATTCAAGCTGCAAGTCTATAAAAAATGTGCATTCTTAAATTTGTAGACCACATATTCACTAGAATAATAAACAAAGCACTTACAGGAACCTGGAAATGAAACTCTCTTTTGGACAATTATCAATTAAAAACTGGATATATGCATTTATGAAGATATTAAAAGACAGCTAGCACAGAATTTGTAACTAAGCCAACTCCAAAGTCACGTCAAACAGCGACTTTCAATGTGCTAATTTCCAGGGAACAAATCAACTTACAGTACATTGTTATCAAAACTGAAAGTTGCACAAGATAAGCACCTCGCCCTGCATGATAGCCCCTTTTCTGTTTCATGCAGCAACACTCTTGCTTTATTCACAAATTTATCCTTAATCAATATCAATTAATAAACTCAATTTACTTTTAAGCAACAAAAGTAATGAACCCAAAGGTTTTAATATATACACAGCCTAACCTAGATCTATTTACACATGAAAACTTCCTAAGAGTTATGCCAGTGATTGCAATTACCTGAGCTTGATTGAAAAAAAAAAAAGAATGACAACTGGCTTCCTGACTCTCAGGAACAATAACAGCCTCAGCAAGTTACCTCATGAAGAGGATCAATTAGAGCAGCCTACAACTCCTGAGAAAGTGTAACAACTCAAAGAATTTCAAGTATTTCTGGAGAAAACACTGTCAACTACATAGGAAGGAACATTCTCTGCTGGCAGATAGCAAGGTATGTAAACTGTGTGCACAAACAAAGTCATGTATCTTCACTCACCTCTTCCATCTCAAAGGAGTCCTTCTGCTGCAGCATTAGATTAATTATGGATGGGTTTGCAAGTGGAGTGCAGGGGTCTCTACCCAGTGGTGCCAAGGACAGCCTTTGCGTCAGGACGCTGCTGTCAGATGTACTAGAACTGCTGCTGAGGCCTGGAGAGTCCAAAAGACCAGATTCTTCGCATGGTCTGTCCTGGGCATTTGCCAGAGTGCTACTTTGCACATCCTCTGGAGGCACAGTCCCCTCTCGTGTATCATCAAGGTGTGTAGATTTCTGTGTGTTACCAGCCTTTGCCTGACTACTGGCTATCTCCTCCTTTACAGTAGCCAAAAACAAGGGAGAGTCTTTCTTTTTAGAATATTTTGGTAATTTAGATTCATTTTTAACATCATTTTCCTCACTCCCTACTTCAGCTGGACTCTTCCCTTTTTCAACAGGTGAAGGACTTGAGCAGCTGCTACCATCGGCTTGCTGTGTGCCACAGAGATTGAGTTTTGACAAAGTCTTCATTAACCGACTAGCTGTATTGCTGCGATTTAAAGGGGGAGGGCTGGATGCCTCTTTGCTGGAAGACACTGAATTCAAACTACCAATTTTCTGCAAAGGAGTCCCAGAGACTTGAGAATACAAAGAGGAAAAAGCATTGGCCACAGTAGTAAGCACTTCAATCTGACGAAAACGACCTGCACAAGAATGAAACATAAGGCAGAGATTACAAGGGCATTTGCTGTCATCACATCACACGATGCTTTGAGTTCTCAAAGACAGCTCTTTCTTCATAACTGAAGAAGAAATTTCGATCACAACCTCTGCCCACCCCCACAAACCTCCTCCTACTTATATTAAAGGCCCCAAAGGCTTACTTAACACTGCCTAATCCTGTAACATGAAAATGATACCATACTATGGAAAAAAAAGAAAAAGCATTTCAAGAATCTCTACTAAATGCAAAACAACAGCATGGAAAGTTGTCACAAAGTAAAAAAAAGGCACATATATGTGAGTGCAAGTTACTTTACAAAAGGCTACGAAGAAAATGTTACTTGCATTGCTCTCTCCATCTACAAGAGCACATTTCAGCTATGCCCTCATTTCAGCAACACTCATTTACTGACCTAACAAAGCTCCTGCCCAAGTCAATAGAAATACTGTCCCAGATTTCAACAATGACAAGAAATAGGTCACTGCCACCCAGAAACTGAAGAACACAAGAAACAGAGGGATATTGCTATTTGTTTCAGTGCTCTAAAGCTACAACAGAAGACAAGCTTAGGAGTAAGAGATGGAAACGATACAAACCAGAGGCAGCAAACTTTACAGGATGCCTTTCATTTCCCTCCCCCACTATAAAGCCCTTCCACTCACGCCAAGGAGTACAAGCCTGATAGTCATCTCTTGCCATATTTAAGACCAAGCAAGAGTTTTATTATGAAATCTGAACGGAATTTGCCCTTTAGGCTGTAAAGGGGTTTTGCCAGAATATTAGACACACACCTTCTTTTGGGGTTGTTTACATAGTTAATAAACTCATAAATAAGCTGTAGTTCAAAAACATACTTACTTGTTAAAGCAAAACTTGGATTTTCCACTTCCATCCGCTGTATTTGGGCATTCAAAAACACTTTGATATCTATCCCTCTGGCAAATGATGATGAATTAAAAAATCTCGCTGGAATTTTTGAAGCAATATCTGGTTCATCTCTTCCAAACCCAAGGTTATAGAGCACTTCTTCAGGATCTTCCTCATAAAGCTCCAGTAATTCAGAAACACTAGACAAATGAAAGATGTTTACCATCTACCTCTCTCCCTTCGAGATCCACTCCCTTCTGCCCAACTGCTAATTCAACCCAGTTGCCAGATCAGTTTATTGAACTTTCAACTCCTACAGTTTAGACTACTTTTGGAAATAATTGTGGAGATCTCTGCATCTGATATTTTGGCTCTCATCACCAGAGCCACCAGCAGACACATCGCAGATCAAATCCTGTAATTTATATCTGCAGAGCTCAGATTTCAAAATGCCATTAAAATTTCAGGCATTTCTAACATTTAGGTCCATTTGTTAGCACTTACTGCTAACCACAACTGAAAACAAACAGAAGTTCTTCAAGCAACCAAATGCAAATTTCCTTCTCCCTACTAAATGCAACAATGCATGTAAAACAAGCCCAACCCATTTAACTGAGGAACAGACCTCCAAAACACAATACTCTCTTACCTTGAAACAGTTGCACTGCTTTTTCCAGACCCTGTAGAGTTCATACTTCTCCCCTTCTGGTGGAACTGCAGCCTCCTGTCCTTTGCCAGTACACCATTGCTGTCAACACAAACAGAGAAGACCCCTGTGATAAACCTCTTTCATTCGGGAACTCGATTCTCTGTCTCACTGGAGAGCTAATCCTCCAGCACTGCTGAATTTCTCTTTTCCTCTTCAGTGTTATCTGGTTTATATTAGCCATGTCATTTATTGAAATACAGTAACAAAAGCAAACCCTGGGACGCCTCAGTAAAAATGTACATAGACGGTAAGAACTTGAAGGCAAATGCAAGCTGAGAAAACAAATCCCTGATCTGCCCTTGCTGCCCCACCCTCTCTGATCCCACCCTCCTCCAGTAAGGAAGCCCGGCCTTGGGTAAGCAGTGCTTGCCTTGCCTTTCTATAACTTACCCCTGCTGCTGCCTTCTCCAGGACCACCTCTCTCCCTACCTTGGGTACCCAGCTCACCCTGACCCTAGCTGCCACCCACCAGCAGCACAAGATTGCAAACTGCCCTGGACCTTCCTGGGGAAGCTGAAGAGGCTCCAGACTGGAGGAAACGAAGCAAGACAAGTGCCAGCCCAGACTGCTGGCCAGTTTCTTTCCTATTCCCAAACTATTTCTTCCCCGCATCTCAAGAAGCTGCCTGAGTATTAGGTGGCACACTGTGCTCAAACATACTTTTATAGCCATTCTCTCTGGGGGACAAACTTTTCCAGGGTGAATTTTGTCATATAAATCCTAACACACACACGCACCAAAACAGCTACCAAAAAACCAAAGGCGGCAGAGGATTCACCTAAAAATGTATTTATGGAGCCCGGCTCCAGAGGAGTAGAGAGGCTGCTGCCCATAGCATCTGTGCAGTATTTGCTGAAGTCTCGGTGAGGTTCTAGTTTCAGCACACTTTATTTAGACTCTCTGATGTAAAGCAGGAGTCTCTCCTCTCTGAAAATCTTTTTTTTCCCCAGTCCCAAAGGATATCTGCTGTGACAAGCAAAACTAATTTTCCCTTGAAATTTCTGAAATGGTGACTGATCAGTGAGGCAAAGAAGGTTAATCATGATAAGTTACTAAGATTTGTCATTTCTCTGCTTTCCTCCTGCAACTCCAAAATCAACATCAGGTCTCCTGGAAGAATAAAAATCTTGCGCTTTTTTTTTTCGGCATCTCTTAATGACTGTTTCTGTGTTATCTAGATCTTCTCCTTGCCTCTCATGTAAACAGACATGAGCAGAAGAGCTTTACCTCTGTGGTAGCCCCCATGAGTTCCACTGCCCATCCTCCCTCCTGCCCTCCAGTATAAATATTCCTCTGAAGTAAATAAACACACAAAAAGATGTTTACCATGTTTCCATTTGGGCATCACTCCGCAGATGATTAGCTGTAGAGAAAGAAGAAGTAGTTACGTCCAGACCTCTTCATAATTACACTTCCACAATCAGTACAAAGAAGCAGACAGTGAGCACATTTACCAATACTCCTGCATAAACCAGATTTTTCTTTTTCCATATAAATCTGATTTTCAAGGGCTGTATAAAGATGATCTGGTTTATTCGAGCTCTGTTTAAAATAAAATCTCTCATGGACACACATTTACATCCTGTCATTAATCATATAAACCTGAAATTTAAATTGCGATAAGCTAGTAGTTGTTATATAAACCATTTATTGCTTTGCAACTGAAGACGTGATTACCAGCTGCAGGGCTGTTCCTGGGTGGGAAGGGGAGGAGGACAGGCAGGCACGCGAAGATTGGTCCAGTAGAGAAAGTAAAGAACACAAGAAAGGCAGCTGACTCCATGGCCAGGTGCTGAGACCGTATTTGTTCACCTTCTCATCAGCAAAGTGGGGCAGGGCCACAGCTGCCTGAGCTGTGCAGTACATGGACAAGAGCTCAGTGAAGCCTGTGGTGCTGACAGGGCCAGAGGACATGCTCGGACTTGAGAGGGCTCTGGAGGGAGGCTGGCTGTCAGGTACCAAACCACCTGGTCACCAGCCTCTGACAGGGAAGTCAGCACTTTCTGCAGCCAGATTGGCCGAGCACCATATGGTTATTTCAGAACTGAATCCCACACTTAAATTATAAGTTCCCCAAAGAAGCAATTCAGCATTAACAAACTTGCCCCACGAGACAGGCAAGAAGCACACGTATGTTATAGCAGCCCTTAGAATCAGCTGTGAAAAGAGCAAAGTGATGTCACATGAACTGCCAGGAAAACCCTACATCTCAATGCACTGTGCCGGTAGGGTAAAGTCAGCAACCGAGAGTAAAACACAGAAACCTCTCAACCTCTCTTTTGGTTTCAAAAGCATCACAAAGAAACTGAAATGTAAAGAAAACACAGATCCCACATCTGTGGGGTTTTTTTAAAATATTCTTGCCTCTGTATGAAGCTAAGCCTATCTATAAGGATTATCCAATGTCTAATTTGAACCATAGATTCAAATAGCTCAGCAGTGGGCTGGGGTCCCTGCCCAATGTCCTCTGTACCATTCACACAGGGCTCTGGCTTGTATCTGGATTCAGGCAGTCACAGCTGCCCAAGGACAGGCCATTCATACCAGCTTCAAAGGGGCTGTCTGCCTGGCAGGGCACGCAGCACTGCTCCAAGCAGCTCTGTTGTCCCCTTGTTCTTGGATGGGAAGCAAAGCCCAGCAGAAACACCCGCATCCTTACCCAGAAAAATCAACCATCAATTCTAGTACTGGGACCTTTTCATCTGAAAAAGAGGGAAATTACCTTCTGCTAAGTGATGCTAAAGACTCCTAAAAAACAAAAGTCCTTAGAAATTATAAGGGTAAAAATTAAAAAGAAAAAAGTTTCATGGTGTTCTAAAGTGTTTCAACTCCTGTACTCTTGATCATATGCTCAGACCTTGGATTATCATTACAAAGAAACTTTTCCGATGAAATCTTTGTAATACAAGCAATCTAACAACTGGAAAAGACTGTCAGTAAGAAAATTTAATCCTATTCAACCTATTGCAGCAAGGGACTCATTTACTGCTTTTCCACCATTATCAGATCAAGGTCATTACCAGCTAAATCTTTTTCCTTAGAAGTCTTAAATCTTTAAAAATTAAAGATATTTCCTTCCTCCAGGCCTTGTCCCACTACTTTGACACCATTGGCAACACTAATGTGGAAAAAAAAGGGCTTTCTACCATACAAGTTCTGACACTTTGCAAAAGCTGTAATTAGAAAAAGATTAAAAGCTAAAGCAGGAGAGTAGTTTAGGGTTTTTTTTAACACTGAAAACAGATGATGTCTTATATCCCCTGTCCTGCAGTTAACCACAGGACTTGGTTTGTAAGACAGCCTTTTGCTATTTTACTTCAAGATGCTGCTATTAAAACAGAATCCACAGTGCTTTTGTTAGTTTGCTTATGGACACCTGTAACCTATGATCAAGAGAAAGGCCAGAAATCTTTTTTATAAGGATGTAAACCAGGAACAGCCACATCTCCTTCCCTCAAAAAAGGGAAGAGAAAAGAAAAGGCAAGCAGCTAGCAAAGGCAAGTGTATACAGTGGCTGATACAAAATACTTACTCAGCTTTGGTGCTTTTCATTTTTAAAAGCACTTAGCCCTTAATAGGTTTGCCTCTTGGCTGACAGAATTTCATTCCTCCTTTCAAAAGCCCGCACATGCCACTCCCAAGGGATTCAGTGGAAGTGGGGCATGCATGGCTGCCAAGAGTAACCCACGGACAAGACGAGCAAGTAGGAGAAATCATTTTCTCACAGCCTTGGTGAGTGCTTCAGGCTATGCTGCCACTGTGGGTATTAAAATGAGAAGGCAGAAGCAAATTCAGGGCTGCCTCTGACCTTCGTGTCAGTGACCCAGAATGTTTAACACTAGCAATAATCTAAATAACTTCAGAAAGCAAATCTTCCTGCATTTTTCTATGTGCTTCATCCTGATTTTCTAGCCAATGCTGTCATTCAAAATAAAAATCAGATGACTGAACATAATTTATTTTGCTAGAAAAAGAGTCATAATCCTGCCACACCCACCTTCAGCTCCCAGGGATAAGTCATCTTCAAAACTTCCTCCATTTCTCACCAGCATGCCTGAAAACATACAGTTAGCAGTTCAACAACTAGAATGCTCCATTGTTTTCCTTCCAGCAGCTTATCTAAAGATATTAGCAAGATACTTCATTTGATACAAGATATAACCAGACTATATTTACAATCCCTGCATTACTCATGCAGCAAAAATGCATTAAGAAATGAGAAGTTACATTTCAGAACACAGAAAGATTACTTTGAAAGAGAACAATTACAAGACTGTTTTAGTTTTCTGCTTAGAAACATCCCTGAGTCAATGTGCAAGCAAATTAACTGCAAGCAGGAACCTGGAGGTACCACTCAACACGTGTGTCTTCTGCTGCTCGGTTATCTATCCTCCAGACATCTTACCAGGGGGATCCAGAGTCTGAGTCCAGGTTGGGCATTCCCCTCTCACCTCCCTGTACTGGATTAAGAGTTGAAGTGAAGACTCCAGGCACAGCAAGTAATTCCTCTGCACCCTGTCACCACCTTCACATTCCCACTGTACTTTGAACTTTAGTATTCAGACCTGCTCAGTAAAACTTTCAGGTGTGGCAACTAGAGTTATTAGAGGCAGACACTGCCTAATGATTGCAAGCTTGGAGACAAAATTACCTCCCTGCACATTTTGGGGCCTTTTTTTAGAGCTAACATATCTCCAGAAAGACTTAGTCAGGTTCTTTTCCCCCTTCTCCAATTTCTCAGGCACAATTGCTCCACTGTGAGAATAACTCTGCAACACTGACCAAGCTGCGATTTGTACTTCTACTAAACAGCTGAGATCTCAGATGAATGTCCATGAAAGCACATTTTCCAGCAAAAGAGGTTTCAGTAGATAAAGACCTTCCTTACCCTTCAACAGAGGATTGCTTTGCTCATCCAGGGAGGCTCCCAGAGGCGTTCTGAAACCACAGAAGAGATTAATACTACTTAAAAAACTTGCTGCTTCATGTCCTTTCCTAAAGCATGTAACAAGCTTGTGATAGCAGCAGTTGTCCCTCCCTCCCTCCGCCCCCAGAAAGCACAAACATCTGAGGACTGGCAATAATTTCCAAAACGATCCTCAGCCCTCTACACAAACACACCTTGTAAAGAAACACAACAAAACTTAATAACTGCAAAGCTCAAACACCTTCAGGGGCAGCAGCCCCTATGGAGGAAAACCATGGGCTTTTCAGCAAAACACCCAGAAAAAATGAGCATGGGTTTTTGAATGGACTAATTTAATCTCATTTATGCATTTATCTCATTTATCTCATTTATGCATTGCAATCTCATTTATGCCATTTTTCTACACATTTAAAACGTCTTGGAGAGACAGGTGGAAAGCTGTATTTAGGTGATCAGGAAGAATCAAGATAAAAATCTTGACAGCTATGTTAGCTGTCACTTGCAGTTCTGATACTTCACACTGACTTATTTGGATGATGCCTCCTATTGCTAGTTCCCTGAAGGGTATGAGATTTGCAGAACCTCATGGTGCTCAAAAGGAGCAGCAGAAACCACAAAAATGACAAGTCCAATTCCTCTCTGGGTTCACGCTACACTTGTTGACATCAGCTAGATGTTTCCACGTTTTGTCTCTGAGATATATTTAACCAAAAACTTGTCATTACAAAAAGTACAGCAGCATTAACTTTCAAGGCTCAAAACAAATTCAGAAATATATTACTCATAAAGAAGGGGAAAGTAGATGATTTATGTGCCTCTATTATGCATGTTTCATTTGGATTTTTAATTAGACAAACACATAAACCTGCCCAAAGACCTAAAAGTAAACAGTGATCTGATACAGTATTTATTTTGGTGCCATGGCCAAATTAAGCAAGGAAAATTTGCATTTGCTTTCTAACAGACCCTACACTTCACAACCTTATTTTTCTTTCCCCTGTGAAAAGAGCTCACTCTTTCCACATGCGGCCTGCTGATATGGAGCAAGCTCACTTCAATACTCCTTTTGCAAAGCAAAGCAAAGCCCCACCACAGTGGGACACCAAGGCAACAAGCCAGAGCATCCAGGTGCATAACTGTACTTCAGGTGACAGGACAGACTCTGCCCAGGCTCAGATCTCCTGTGTTTCTGCGTGTCTGTCCAGTCAGAGTCTAAAAAACATAGGATATATTGTCTAAACCTGTCATGCTACAATGAGCCTTATGTTCTGAGGTAATAACTATGCTGGTTGTTTACTCCCTGGCTTTGATGGGTGTACCTCCAACCTTCTTGCTCTCCTTCCCTGGTAGCTATTCCCTTGGCTCTTTTCGATGTAGAAACTTGCTGGTATTGACTTTGACAGTCCAGGTCAGTGCTACATGCACTGGCAGGTAAGAAAACCATAAAAGCAACCACCAAAGATAGCATTTTCCTTTAGAAATAAAATCCATCACCTCTAAAGCATGTTAGCAGCTACCAGAAAAACACCCCTGTCCAACATCCCTTGCTGTCCTGTCTGCACTGTTGCACACTGTTGCCATATACAGTGTGCCTTTGAAAAACACTTTCAAAGGAAGGGGCCTTTGAAAAACTTGCATTTAAGAACTAGACACAACATCAGTTTAAACAAGGAACAAGTACCACACAAAAATCCTTTTGGACAACAGCATGGACAGTTCTGCCTTTCTAGTCCAGGTTGGTTTTCACCAGCAAGGCTCAGAGTATCTCTTCTTTGTGGGAAACATTAGGGCTGGGGGACCCTTTCACTTACTGTGCCCTCAGGACAGGGTCTCCCTGCTGAAGGCACATCAAGGGCAGGTCTCCAGCACATCCCAAGCAGCCTTGACACAGTGGCCATGCAGGAACAGAGGAGGGAGGCCAGTAGCAACAAGCAGGCAGTAAAGAGCAAGTAAGTGCATATGTGCCTGAATCAAAGGATCCTAAGGTTTCCATCTGCTTTCACTCATTTATTATTGCATTTTAATATATATAGCAATAACTTCTCTCAGTATTGGCCTACAGAAGAACTGAATGAACTCTTGATGTCCACACTGCCATGGGACATAGGTACTGAGCAGGTAAGATGATGATTCACAGCCTTGGGGCTTCCTCTCAGCCCATAGGTGTGTTTGCTCAGCCAGCAGTTGTGGTAGGGTGGTCTTCCAGAACAGGACAAGGATTTTGCACTGTGCTGTGAAAGTGTTTAAACCTCAGCTTTTAAAGCCTTAATTGGGCAGAAGCCATGTTTATTTTAAACTTGAAGCAAAAAAAAAAATCTCTTCTTTGTGCAGCATTTCAAGAACTCACTTCCTGCATATCTACAGGAGATGGCTCCTAAATATCTCCCACATCCCCTGTATTACTGGCAGAGTTTAAATATACTCAATCAAAATAATAAACGTCATCATGAGAGTTGACAAAAATTTCTTCTTTTCTACCTGTATAACACAAACACTTGTGTTTCAGCTTTTATAAGCTTTCTTATTACTCCAAACTTTCTTATTACTCCAAGTCTTTTCAAAGTACCAGGGGGAAGGCAAAGGAGGCCTTTCTCAAAGGCATAACATGAATGAACCAGAGACTTTGGGTAACGTCTGGCATTTCTTAAGCCTCCATAATTCTTATCACAGTATGATAAATATTTGTTTTTTCTTTTGAGTTTTGCTTTTAGTTGTTTATTTAAAAAACAAAACACAAAAAAAAACACAACAAAAACAACCAAAAAACCCAAACCAAACCAAAACAACAAAACGTGTCTACCAAGGTAGATAAGATGGGATATTAGGAACCCTCCTCTACTCCAAAGCAGATGTGAAACAGAGATGCCAAGTAATAAGAGCCCCAAACCACTAACGTGAATATCAAGGGACAGCCAGTAATTCTTTTTATCCATATTAGAACACTACTGAAGCTTTTAGAAACAAACAAAGCAATAAATCTTAGAAGCAGATCTATTTATCCAGTGGGTTGATATTAAATTTTTTGGTACTGTTGCCAACTCAAAGCAGAAAATTAGATTTTAAAAGTGCCAATTTTCTTTTGATTTCACAAGTACTTACATAAACTCATGCAAAATGGGAAGGACTACTTTTAGAAAACATGTAACAGAGAAAGTGCTTTATTTTAGTGATTGAATCATCATTTGTAGTAGTGGCTATAAGGTAGCTTGTTATAGAGCTAACTAGTAAGAATGAGGTTGTGTGATGAACCAGAAATGGAAGCTCTGTCTGTGTACGACCACGCTTTGTAAAAATCAAAGCTCCAAGCAAAACCAGTGTTAACAAATAAACAAACAAAAAATGTTGGAGTTAAACAAATAAGAACTTTCAGGAATGAAAAGAATTGTAAATTTCACTGGTTTTTTTCTAAATAAAACACTAAAGTATCTGCAGGGCTATTCTTCTATCATCTGTTAACGCTGTCCTCTTTGCCTATGTACAATGCTATCAAGAGACAATCAGTTCAAGGTTTCTATACATACAGTCACTTATAACAGTGCAAATTGAATTATCACTTGACTACACACGCTAGTTAATGCTTGAATATATATCAGACATAAAAAAATAAACTATTCTGCAGTTTCAAAACACAAGGGACTGTGCACCACTTCAGGCAGCTGGCATTGCACCTACCAGACATGAATCGTACATGCTGGCACCCTCTATATTGGAGTCAGAGGATAACTCCTGAATGAATAGCCTGGTTTAAAAAATACTTTTTAAAAATGAAAATTTCATCTTTATTGGGTGAATGTAAGATTCTTCTGAAAGGATTTACAACAGTTAATAGCTATACTTTAACAGACTCCTGTGGAAGGACCACAACAGGTTTCACAAACATATGTCACTTAAATTTGCATTTCTGTATTAGCAAAAGACTAAACTTCTGCTTAATTTCCTTTTGTGTAAAATATCCAAATAGAGTGTAAAATAAGATACCCATATTTTAGGAATCAACGGCAGAGATGCAAACACATTCCGCAGAAGTGTGTGGTGCCAGTTTTAACAACAGACAGTTATCAAAGTAGAGGAATAAAACTGCAAACTTTGTGTTATTACTCAAGATTTTGACCATCAATTAGATGTTTATGTTGTCAGTTTGCAGCTTTGTGATATTCCTTAAATTCTGCATGGAAACAGTAATGACCACAGGACCAGGGAAGGTTCTAGACAGAAATCCTACAGATACAGACAGAAGTAGCACTGCAGTATTATGAAGAATTTCTCTCTCAGGGGCCTCTTCTCCCTTCAGTCCTCCATTTTTTTGCCCTCCTCACTCAAAAAATACTTCTAATAAAGCACTGAATTCATAATACTTATTTTTTAAGGATATACTTTGGAAGACCAACAGAACACCAGATTTGAGGTGAAGTCGGAAAAATCTTCTCCCATTCCAACATTTTGGAAGAACAGTTTGTCAGGTCTTAACATTATATTTTAAGGATACAGTATGATATCAAGCCTGTAGCTCCCAATACCCCCTCCAAGGCACAGCCTGTAAAGATCTGAAGAAAATATACCGAGGACCCTGTAGCTATAAAGTAACCCACACTTCGGTTACAGAGTCAGCTCAGTTAGCTGCTTATTGAATCAAAAGATCACAAAGGCACAGCTAATCTCAGTGATAAATTTTCATCTTAACATAGCTGCTCTCAAAAGGAGAAGGAAACCAGAAATAACAAGTAGAAGAGGTCTTGAAATGTCATTGTTAGCTCTTGGAAAGCTAATTGCTAAACTTCTCCCCTTCAACTCCAGCTCCAAGTGCTGTTAGGATTGAAGGGAGAAAAAGATGGGGCAAAAGCAGCTGCTACTAGGCTTTTATGTTACTGAGGATGAAAAAGTAATGTCGTCAGTCTGTTCCAAAGACCAAAGATTATTTTGTAACAATAACAGAAACAAGTATAACGTATACCGTGCCTCAAATTAAGGATAAAGGACATTAGGAGACTCCGATAAATCAAGTTAGTCTAAACTGTGGCATCACTCCTGAAGGCCCAGACGCACAAACATCACTGCCGTGGAAGGAACCGTTTCTTTGAATCTGCACCAAAAACCAGCCAAGGGAACACCGGAAGCTTTAAACTGGATCCCCTTGGAGAGAAACAGTGCAGCTTCCAAAATAATGCTGCCTTCCTCACTCTCCGCTGATTTCCTCTCTCGGTGGCTGAAAACCTTCAGGCTCATTAACGAGACACCAAGGGGAGAGCAGCTGCTGAAAGCCAGCTCCTCTCCGGCCATACGCCGCTGCTCCGCTCGCAGCCCCGGCTGGAGACACCGCAGGGCGCTCGCAGCGCAGCGCGTTTCGTGCCACGCTCGGCTCCGCGGCGCTGCCCACGCGAACGCGCAGGGACCCGCCGGCGGGGGCGGCGGGAGCACCCACCTGCAGTCCTTCAGCCATATCGCGATCTTCTCGTTGGGAACGCTGTGACAGCCTTAGGGAGAGAGCAGGAGAGAGAAGCCGACAGTCAGTACCAGGGAGGCCGCCCCGCGGGGGTCCCCGTGGCCCGCGGGCTGCCGCTCCCCAGCACCAACCTGCTCCTGCGGCCAGCGGCAGCTCTCCGCCGGCGAGATCCTCCTCCTCCTCTTCCTCCTCTTCTTCCTCCTCTTCCTCCTCCTCGCCGCGGCTCAGCGCCGCTGCCGAGAAATCCTCCGCTTCCGACGCCTGCCAGGAGTCGCGGCTCTTGGCCCAGGCCTTCCTCTTCTGGGTCGCCCCTTGCCACTCCTCCGCCGCCGGGGACTGCTCCATCGGGGCAGCAGCGCCGGCGGGGGTCTCACGCCGGAAGGCGAGTACCGGCGAGAGCCAGCCTGCTGGGCGAGGGAAGATGTGCCTTCCGTTTGTCCGTCCGTCCGTGCTGGGGCCGCCGGGGGGCGCGGGGCGNAGCATGGCCTGGGCCCGCAAAGGATGTTTCCAAACTAAAAGAGACACAGAGCAGCGAAGAGAGACTTTGCGGGGTCCACTTTATCCAAGGGGAACGGGAGTGCGGAGGAGAGAGAAGGCACAAGGAGAGGAACAACTTGACACACAGCCTTCTGTCTCGGTTGCAGGGGTGTGAAATCAGATCAGCCTCTGCTTGGGCACAGGCACGGGTCTGCAGGGACATCAGCAGCAGCAAACATGTCCTGCTAAAATCTTAGGTGCATTTGAAACTTTTATAATCTCCTTCAGGATGTACTCAAGCCACCAGAATCAACTTGAAAACACAGCAAAAGGTGAAGGAGGCCCCATGTCTGGGAAGAAGGTATCAGACAAAAGGCTGCTTTCACTGTCAGGGAGGTAGTAGAGCCGTTTCTCAACCACCATCTCCTGACTGAGGTGCCAGCCAAGGCCCCTGCTGCAAGAGCCCCGTGCCAGGTGCCCTGCCCACCTTGGCTGCATCTGACCTGACAGCAGCATGGCTGAGTCAGTCACTGCAGGCATAATGGGCCAGCTGGTGCCACCCTGGACAGCAGGACCCCACTACCTTCTTGCACAGGATCAGACTGTCACATCCCAGCCACTGCTGAATGAACCCTGCACACCCAGCAAACTCACCCGCAGCCATGGGCCTGGGAAAAATAAGCTTTTGTAAAAGGTCTCTTACAGCATCTTCAGGAAAAGATGCTGAATTAGTAAGCACAAACAGCAAAAAGGACCTAAGTCCTTTTGGAGGTTTTAAACCAGCATTGACAGCAAAACCGACCTGAGTCCTCTTTTGGAGGTTTTAAACCAGCATTGACAGGCACACGAGATACACATCTTTAAAGGAAAATTTGCCTTTGGGAGAACCAGGTTAGCAGTGCCCAGTAAATATCCTTTCATATTCTAGCTTTATAGTTGAAACCTTTCAAGGAATTTCTGTGAAATTTTCCCCTACAAAATGAAAAATTGACTTGATAAGAAAAAAAATTTCTTTTTCCTAACCCCTCCAAGCCACCCACTACTTTACATATATATAGCCTTACTGTGTATATGATAAATTTCCCCTCATCACAAGTCATTTTCCTAAACACACAATTTTCTGAATGCTTTGTATTGAAATTAAACTAGAAGAACAGTAGCACAAAGACAGTCTATTTGTATTTGATTTGTCCCTGCAAATGTTCATTGCTATACGTGTTTCGGGATGGTATTTTTACACGCTAGTATTTCTTTTAAAAATTGCAAACTACACTTGATTCTTTCTTGTTGATCCTCAAAATAATCAACATTTTCTCAGCATGGCATGTTTCACACACTACATATTATGCATAAGCTAATATGGAGCGTCTCCTGAGCCATGGGTGTCCCAAGGGGTGACTCAGAGGATCAGCACACTGAGACTTGAACTTCAGCTGAAATTCCTCACAGGTGCATTTATAGTACTGGAATCTTCAAATCTAATTTTTCTGGCTTTGTTGGCAAGAGCCTAGCACAGCATTACTTTGACATAAAAGCCAATATTTCCATTTTATGAGTATGCATAAATAGATGTATCTATTTAAGATGGCTCTTTGAGGCTGAGGGGTCTGGATGAGAGCTGTGGGGAAGGCAGGGGAGGCCCAGAGAAGTTAAACCCCTGCCATAGTCTTGCTGTTTTGGAGGGAGCACAATTGCTTCTGGGAAGTTACAGTTTCACTGGCACAGCTAAGTTGCAAGCTAAAAGCAGCTACTGTCTGGGCGTGCCAATACATCCTTAAGAAGTTCTTAATCCACAAATTACTGACATTATTGACTATAATTGCCTGTCTGTTGTGACAACACTTACTCAGAGAATGTCTGAAATGTAAACAGCAGCCAATAGCTTTTTGCAATGAAGTTCTGCCAGTACAGCACTGGATTCTTTCTTATTGGAATAGTATCTGGCTTATTATTTCTTCTAATACTTGTAACCAAAAAGTGAGTTTGTTCTGTAATGAAAGTTTTTCTTGCTTCAGAATGTAATTTGTTAGTTGTACTTCAAAGAAATAACTGATTGGGAAAAAAAAGTCATGTCTTCTGTCACTTAAATCAGGGCAATTTCTCTTTTCCCAAATCATTTTGAAAACATCCAAATAAAACATTGTATAGGCACTAATTAGATAAGGGATAAATACGTTACATTATAAATTCCTATAGGAAGAGTTATAGCCACAGCACTATTAGTAATACTACCAAGCATCACAGTAAAAAAACACTCAGACATTTTAAGAATAATAATAACTCTCACATTTTTCATCTGGGTGTTGGCCCTGAACATATGAATGTGTATATAAATACACACAGAGAAATATAATTTAGCCCAACAAATACCACCAAGTCACTGTCTTTTGTTCTTAAAAGAGCAAAAACCTTTAAAGAGGACTTAATTCAATTTTTGCCTGCAGAGGATTCTTTCAGATGCAGCATTGTCTAAAAGAATACATTCCTACATAACTCAAAGATATAAATGAGGTGCTTCCACCAGTTCCCATGGGAACTTGTTCCCATATCTGAGTCCATTGTAAGTAGCATTTTCCTGCTACAGCGGGGTTGGTCTTCCCCATGCTTTTGAGCACATCGTTTCCCTGATCTGTGCATCAAGAGATCCTCCAGTGTTCAGGAAGGATTACACAGTTTATCTATATTCCTCCATACAGTATAGCAGGATAAGGATAAGCCTCTGGAAACCAAAGAAATATTTACAGGCTGCATAGCTGGGCTCTTGGCGTCATGGTCAGAGCCTGCGCTTCGTCCTCTGCTGCCTCCCCAGGAACTATAGACGACCAGTGCTCCCAGGATGGGAGCAAACAGGATCAAGTGGTGCTGGTAAGGTCTGGAATGGCCAGATTTGGAAACTGTTTCCTCTATTTTCCAGCTCAGCAGATGGTTAAGCCCACCCCATCAGAATGACCATCTGGAGGTGGACAACATGCTGCCAATCAGCCACCAAAGCCCCATTGGGCAGATCTTGCCACAGAGACCATGCAAGTGGGTAACACATAGAGAAGCTGCTAGACGGAGTAACTAGGAATAAGTTTATAGTTCAAAATAAAAATACAATAAAAACACCACCACCACCAAAAAACACAACCAGAAAACCTAAGCACAACTCTCTCTGTGCCTAATGTCTTCCTTTCACAGAAAAAATGAGAGTAATTTCACAGGTTGTAACATTTAGAGAAGTAGAGCAATATGACAAAAACCTTCTGTAAGACTTTCACATGGCAGTAGAACTGGTTCTTGACAAAGGGAGAAACTCCATGCAGCTGCCTAATGTAGGTTTGATCCTGGGACTTGCAGCTCTAAGTCAGCAGTGTTTCATGACCACAGTTAGCTTTGCATATTACTGGCAGACAGAAGGGAGGAACAAATAGTTCACCTTCACAGGCATTGTAACAAAAAATTATTCCTACTTAGTAACAAAACTAGGATAAATACTGTGCAGTTATTTGCTTTGGCAGAGTCTGTGTTTAAGAGCTGGAGAATGCATGAAGAAACACACAACCCAGTGTCATGCAGATCTTTAAATTTCCCACAGCTCCGTCTTAGTTAGAGCTCTTTGTTAAATTAAGCAATTTCTTTCTAAGCCAAGATTATTTAAAAAGAAAAAAGAAAAAGTCTACCAAGGCCTCTGTTATGCTATAAAGAGGAATACAATCTGGCCAGACATGGGTAGTATCCATTCCACGTCAAGAGAAAGGGCCCATCACTGCCTTTTGTGATATTCTATTCAGATGGCCCACTACAGGCATGGGCAGTTTGGTCTCCTGACTTTTCCATTACACGTCCTGCATCTGCAAATGAAAGCAAAAGGCTGGAAGTTTTTCTTTGCAGAGCTCCTCCAAGGTGCTTCTGCCTTTCTTCAAGTTGCTTTAGCAAATTCCCAGCTTTTCCATGTGTGTATCTCGTCTCCTCTCTCCTTCCGTTCTAGCGATGGTAGGAGACTGACCAGCCCCTCTTTCTCCTATAGAGCATCTGTAGTCTGCTACAGAAAATACCTCATATTTTCCTGTCCTGTTTTGTTTGCCCCGTAAGCAGTTATCAATTGTTTTAGGTCTTTTGAGAACCTTGTCTTTCTCTCACTGTGCTGATATCAATCATGCCCATAACATCCGCCATTTCAGGCCTTTAGGATTTTCTTAATGTACTTAAAAATGGAAACTCCACTTATTTCATATCCTCATGTCTTGCCAGAACCAAATTGAGTAACCAGAATACTGTGTTACTAAGGCAGAGCAGAGTGTCTCTGGTATCCTATATGACACGAGATGATAAATAATGAAAATTATGCCATGAAAAAATGATATTATGTATTTCCTATTTTTCCTAAATTTTCATTTTTAAAATTACATATTTAAAGTGAAATGCTGAAAGTTAATTACTTCTAGAGTCTCATTTAGGTATCTTTTTCTGTAAAGAAAAAAAAGTCATATACTTGATTTGGAACCATCACTGTTACCAGACAGATGTTCTTTCTCAAATATGTGGAGTAGAAAGGATGGACAGTAACCTGGCAGTTTTGATCTAATAAATTAAAGTGTTAGGACAGTGTCTATGGCTTTGCCAGTCATTTTGTTTAAACATGAGTGATATGCATGGTGTTTCTAGAAGCTAAGAAGCAAATGCGTTGAAATTAATGCAAAACTGCACCTCCCCAGGATTTTTTCAAACCAATTGTATTCTGGTTTCTTAAGCGACTTGTACTTCTGGTACCTCTTGCAGCAGTAGGAAGGAGGAAAAAAGCCACTTCCGTCAGGGCGTTTACAAGAGCTATAGCATAGCAAGAGGAAGTTTCTAAGGGAAGAGCCGGATATCTGTACTGAACTGGATTACAGCTGCACCACCAAATCAGATGGAGAGAACTGAGGCCGAATATACATAAAAGTATGAAAACAAACAGCGTGGAGGAGAGGAAAGAGTAAAAGTGGCTTTAAATCTTTCAAGATGTAAATGCACTTCATGTCACTGAATTACGTCAGTGGGTAGTTGTAATTTTTGATGTTCATATTCTTACCGAGAAAGCAGGCTAAGGAAATAAATCCACAGACGCAGAAAATTAAGGCTGTGGTTCATTTTAATTTTAAGCCACTCCTGCAAATTTTGTCATTCTCATATCTTTCTTTAAATTTAGCAACTGTGTTCATTCCCTTTCTGAGCACCACCCTTACAAGACTGTGACATTGTGGCCATGTCTGTTTATACATGTGTCCTATACTGTAGGATTCTGTTTTCTACTTTTGCAGTTAATAACTTTAAGATGGTATTTCATTTACAAATACTGTTCCTGCTTATATGTTTTAAATCTTGTGCGTTCCAAATGGCTGATAGAAGAACTATACAGAAAAAATAAAGGAGAGAGATATTTACCTGCACTTTAAAGACCTTTCTTTATCTTATCTTTCACATTCAAAAGCACTTAGTTAATATTTTGCCCTCTTTAGTCCTGTTTCTGCTCTCATTGGGATCCCTGATAAAACTGTGTTTAGAATAATTAAGCTTTCTAACATGTATTGAGGTAGGGAGTAGCCATTACATTGTCCACACTCACAATGATCTGCAGGAAGACAAAACAAGGAGACTCAGCACATCCAGGTCTGACCAACATATCATATATTTCCTTCAAAATCCATTTAGAAAATTAATTGATTTTTTTTTTTTTTTTGCAATGAATAGTGAAATAAAGTTTCATCAGCTCCAGAATGAAGACAGTCAGTTTTCTATGGATTCAGGTTGGGTATTTTTGCTTCCCCTAAGTCTTCAATCATTAGAGCACTTGTTATTGTCTGTCTTCTGCATATTGCCTGTTGTCTGATAATGAGCAACTTCATGGCACAGCCTTTGCAACTAAGATCTCCAATTGCCTATTTCATGAAGCATAACAAATACTTAGCATCACTGAATCCTCTTCCCTCTCTAGATTTGGGCTGAAGTTGGTCAGTGATATCAGAAATTATGACCAGAGGAGGAAAAGAAAATAATCTATAGAACACCTGTTTTTGTAGAAAATAAGACTTAAAAAAACCCAAACACATAAAATCAATGCAAAGGCTGTGCATAAGTGAGCCCAGAGGACATGTTTCTTGCTTGTCATCTGAAATTGCACACATCAGGGCACCTGAGTAGTTACTTTTAAAAATATGCATTTCCTTTCCCTGGGAAGTACAAGAAGTTCCAAAGTGATAAGAGTATTGACTTTGAGGCATTGACCAAGTTATCCTGGAGTTGTGAGAAGTGGTAGGACAAAAGCATCAGGAGAAAATTCTAAACAGAAACCAGTAAGAGTTCCCAACAAAACCACAGCTAAGGTGGGCTAGGCTGTCTTGAGAAATTCACATTATTTGCTATAAATCTCATCTACTTGGTACTGAGACATTAGTTCAAACAATTCAGCTCTGAAAGGCCTTTCTATCCACTTATTCCTTGGCAGTGGGAGCATGGGAGAGAGGTAGGTTGGTGGGAGGAGGGGAGGTATTGCAGCTCCTTCGAGCTAAGACTTGACCAACAATAGACTGTCAATTAAAAACTATTGTAGCAGGAAACAGAAGAAATATTTTACTGAATTTAAAAAGCCAGTTTATAATCCCATTAAAATGAAGCTGGAATAAAAGGAAGAAAATAGTCATTTTCTTTTACAGTATGCATAATGTAACTACTCTGAATTTAAAAGTAGTCAGAGAATTGTGTAAGGACCAGATTTCCTGTGTGAAGCTTCTTAAAGACAAAAAACCATATTTGACTTCATGAGCTCATCCACACCAATCAATAAATTATAAAGAAAGATTTATTTACACAATTCAATAACTCCTTGATGAGTCACTATGGTATTTCAACTCTTTTCCATAGACATTTAATGGTCAGATGGTATGCTAGAGAGGATTTTCCAGTCTAACAACTCCATCTTGTTGTATGTATTTTTAAATGCTTTTAAATGGATACTCCACTGTTTGAAGTACAGGATATTTCTCTAGCTGACTGGTCAGAAGCTGGTCTGATCCAGTAGCAACCAACAACCATTCCTGGCCTGCAGTTCTTTGGTGACTTACATGAATTCATTTGATGTGCTCAGCAGAAGTAGCTCCCACTGGGCAAAAGACCAGGTGGCAAAAGCATCACATTTCTTACTAATCAGGTACGTCATTGCTGTCTGCAGTTATGGCTGGCCAACCCTTTGTGCAGAAAAATCCCATTAACTTTAAAATTAGCTCCTTAGAGAACATAGAAAATGCTGGTAGTGGTAAACGTGACACCAAAAATAAACGGGAACGGAATTTATCCTGTCCAGAGAAATCATTCTGTTATAAGGAAGTTCAAGCCTTCTGGTGTTGAATTATCAGAGGGCTTTATCTGTGCAGCCCCCTTTAGATGCAAAAGTAACACTGCCTTTGAGAGCATTAATTAGTTCAAACTCACATAGTTCCAATCCCTGAACTCTGCCGTCAATTGCCACATCCATTTACTAGATTAAAATATTAACTGGAATTCCAAGTGCACTGTCCAAAAATATAAATTCATCTCTTTAAAATTAGCTGTCAGCCAGAGGAAAACTTTCCTTCCTTGCTGTGCACTTGGAAGAGTCAATGACTGCATGTTCCCTACAAAGCTGATTAAACCCACGGAGCTCTCATCACACTGTTTCCCACTTCCATGCCGTTATGTAGTGCTCTGGTACCTGTGTCTCTCTCCAAATACAGTCATTTAATACAGGAATAGTTCAATTATTACAGGTGTAAAATTAGGAGCAGTAGATACTGAAGGGTGAGAAAAAAACTGTCCCACTAAAAAAGACTCTGCCTTTTGTGTAAATAAGTTAGGAGTTCGTTTGATTAAGTGAGATAGTTACAGAACACAGCTAAAGGATAAGAATATGACATTTTTTTACCAAGACTCCTATCCCTACTGCTAGAGCAGGATGAACTGGGCTGTGATGGTATATTTGACACACGTCCTTTTCAACAAACTTTTAACCTCACTCTAGGAAGGAACAGATCAGTGCATCTTGAATTGGAGCTTCCTGACAGCAACAAGAATTTGGTTTTAAAACACTTCTCATATCAGGTAGGCTCCACTAGCACTGGAAAACATTAAATATATGAAAAAATTCATTACTAATGTTTAAGATTATTTTGACCCTTCCATAAATGGAGGCAGCTGTTTTGTGCTTAGAAGCATGCTATTTGTGGTCCTCCCTTCCTCTGTACCATGCTCTGGTGGAGGTAGGGATCAGAAGTGTTGCACATTAATCTCTAAAACAAATTGAGTGTCACTGCTTTCATGCAGTGATTTCATCTGTGCCTGTCCCGACACACACACACCTTTTCAGAGCTTTTGACTCATGCAAAGCTGGAGGAGGGCTGTGTATCCTCCTGTCTTCCTACAGAAAATGTTCTCTTCACTCCTCAAAACATGTTAGGACAGAGCAAAATGCCACATGTGCAACAAGTGTAAGCCTGGGTGTCCCTGGAAGGGAACATAGGAAACTACATTAGGGTCTTCCTCCCCAGAAGTGGGAGGAAGTGACTCTGCAGCTTCCATGAAAGGCTAAACTTTTCAAAGGATAGGAGCTGCTCCCAAAGTGGTCAGAGGAAGGTAAGAAAGGCTGATGAGGGAGAACACCTTCCTCTACCTCCATCCTCTGAAGGAAGTTCCCCAAAACCATCTAGGTGGCTTGCAATGCCATGGGTAACATTGTGATAACTTTTTTTCATGGCAATACTGAGAAACAGTCAAATGGCATCGCCAAAATACACCAAAAGTGATCAAAGATGCAGAGAAATGTCAGAGCAGCTTGACATTTGAAGCTGTATCAGTACCCTTTTAGGGGATAATGTACAAAGATCATGACATTTTTCCCCTTGGTTGTTCAAGAAAGCATGTTAGCAGTGCATTGCCACAGGTGAACATACATGTTAAAGCTGAGGTCTCCAAAACAGTATCTTGGGATCTCATGGAAAGAGAAACTTTAGTTTCTCAAGGTGGATTTGATCAGTGACAGGCTTACCATGTAGGATAACTCATCATTTTAATCACCATTACTGGGCTTCTCAAAATCTACTCTACAGAAAACAATGGCATTTCTAACAAAAATGCTCCAACACCTCAGTCTTACCACCAGCTTTATCACCCTTCTGTTCTGATGCCTTTTTTTTTTTTTCAGTGGCTGTGTGCCCTCATACACACAGAAGAAGATCACATTCACATAGAAAGACTTATCTGTGAAATGCAGAGGTCATTAATCGCATGAAGCCAGCAGAGCCCCACAGGAAACATGCCTCCTTGCTGAAATGTGGTCTTGCTTTTGTGCAGACAAATAAAAGAAAGACTGTCCCAGCATTTTCTGATATGGAGTTCTTTGTTTTAAAGATTACATGTGAAGGAATAAGTATTCTAGCACTGGTAAGCACATCATAGGCTAGGAGCTTTTTATTTGCTAGTTATTGTTTGTATTTTAAATGCTAAAGTGAAATGACGCAAGTGCCCTTTTTCTTGTCATATTGTTTGCTTTAGCTTTCGTTGGATACAATCCAATGGTACCTTTACGTAGGCTCCTGTATAATTAAGATAATGTGCACATTCTCTGAAAGGAAATAATTAAGAGCCTCTCATGGAGAATGCACTGATTTTCATGTCCTTGCCTTTTAAGTGGGAATAGCTCACACTCCATTGATTAACTTCTTGATAGTCCAGGCATACTTCAAAAATTAATCCCATGTTAAGCTTCCAAAGCAGCTTTCAGCTGAAAAAGTTCAAGCTACTTTGTAGGCTATAATTCACTCATTACAAACATGAATGTCTTGTTATTCCTCATTATAAGATGTTCCTTTCTCATAAAAAAAAAATAAAAATCTTTTTTTTCTTCAGAAACACCTCAGAGTTCTGGGATTTTACACATTTTTGCTTGTTTTTTAAAGTAAAACAAAACCAAAAACACAGCTCTATAAACTCAGAGTAATTGTCAGGTGCCTTGGTTATAGATGTTAAATCAAGAAATCCAGAGAAACAGGGATGATTCTTGGGGAAGAAACCTGGGGTTTTAACAACTGAATGAAGACAATCAAGGAATGTATAATTTTGCTGTATATTTGCAATTGCAAAGAAAAAGCATAAACTTTTCCATTACCAATAAATAACAACCTTCCCTTGTTACAGACTCTCTATAGCCTATGCATCTGTTGCCAACAGGTGAGGTGTGTCCTGATAGCGGACTATCACTGCCGTGAACCTTCCAGGTTGCTGTGCAGTGTAACATCCACTCCTCCCTAACCCAGCAAGCTCTCCTACAAGTGCTCCTTGGGTGCCTCTGCATTCAAACAGCCCTATCTCCGATACACCTCTCCATGGAGGACATTCCTCCTCTAGATCCAACGGGGGAGTCAAGAAAACACTGTAAAACTAAATCACATCCATGATACTAAAGGGGGAAAAATCTCTGCTACTGCTGTGCTCGCCTCCCTTTATTGTGAGCTCAAGATGAGGACCGATTTTTTTTCATCTTTAAAACCTATCCAAAAATTTAGTAGACTTCAGGGGAGATTTGACATCTAAAACTGGTTATCTAAGTAAAAACAAATAAAAATACAACATGCAGTTAGTACAGGCATATTTGTAGATGATCAGTGCGCAACAGTAAAAAATGGTTATTGAACAGGTATTTGGTAAATTCTGAAACCTGCAACTGAAGATTAAAGAGTAAGTGTATTAAACCAGGAACTGCTTGACTCAACATGCTTCAGCTAAAATTGTATCAAAGTAATTACAAAACCTGATTAAACAAGGCTTCATTCCCACATGCAACTCCACCTTACTGCCTTGGCAAAGTCTTAAGCTGGTAACACCCTTTTACTGGTTTTCACAAAGCACATTGGCAGTTAATAAAAGCAGAGCAGGAGTTCGTGTTTATTCCCAACAAACCGATGGTGTCTAGGGAATCAATGCTCTCTGACAAAGAGTAATGTGATGGTTCAGAAAACCTACTTTGCATCAGTTTGTGTTTTCTGTCTGTCTTCAAAGGCATCAGAGTCAGTTCAGCACTAAGGATCTGTGCCAGCCACTGCTCTGGAGTCCAAACCACCCTCCTCATCCACCTTCTGCCAGATGAGAGCTTATTTGCTTTCAAATAAGGTCCTAGTGCTCTCAGTAGTAAAGACTGATAAAACATTCTCTCTTCAGAGAGAGTCAGTCAGAAGAGGAAATCAGTTGCTGTAAATCACTGTTTTTCACCACATGCAAATTGCAGTCACTTAGAAGCCTTTTGTGCATTAATGTGTGTCTTAATATGTCAGTTTTTGAAAGCCGGTACTGTGATAGAACTTATACTGTGAATACATCCGTCAGCTGAGCTTATTGCTTTCTGGAAAATTAGATACTGAGACTTCAACAGAGATTCCAGCTAAGCTTCTATTCACCCAAGTAAACTCTATAAGGTTTCAAAAACTATGACTAAGACAACTGAAATAAAGTAGTTAAAAACTCCATCCAAACAAGCTTCATCTGTACCATCAAGGACATCCAAACAATCTAATTTCAATCGTATTTCAACCCCTTGCCCAGGTTTGGAGAAAACAGAGGACATTTCTTCCAAGCTGCAAACTTTCCATGCTTCTTCTATTTAAATGAAAAAAAGAAGAATGTGCAACATTTTTTCAGACCAGTCACGATATTCCAGCCTCAGGAATTTGTTGTCATATAAGGTTACCTCAGCTGTAGTGCAGTACCCAAGTATTTTTTACCCTTTGCTAATACATAGGAAATGGATTAGAGAAGGAAGTGAAAGACAGCACGTCCCTCTGCTAAACATTATAAAAATCAGATACTGCCAAATAATCCTTGCAAAAATATATTGAACAGATATATTATTGACTCTTCTACTCTTCCTTGACTGCACCAGTTTGCTGCATGAGTGGCATTTCAAGTTATTTAGCCTTTCCAAACAGTTCGCTCTGGAGAGAGCATTCTGCACCCACCCACACATTCTGAGGACTATCCTCATCAGTTTCCAACTGATATTATGCATGCTGTAGCTCTAGGAGGATTTGGGAAAGGAATTCTTGTCTTCAGGCACAGGAAAACTTTGCTCTTAAAACTAGCAGGGACAAAAAGGCACCTCAGAGTTTTGGGCACACTCCTCACAGGATGATATGGCAGCTTCGGAGAAAAACCACTTAAATTGTTCAGATTAGTCGATTACCTAAACCTTACAAAAAATTCCACTGTGTATTTGAGGTGTGTTTAAGAAATGGATATATATGTACTATCTCCCAACAACAGATAGAAAACTTTATTACAAGTCCAAACGTCATAAAAACAGCCAACTGCTACAGAAGCAGCAGTGCTGCTCCTGACTAGAAGTGGCAAGCTGCTGTTCCTGAGCAGCACCCTGTTGGGAGTAGCTGATGTAAAATGTGCCAGGTAACTTGATTTCTGCTGTTGCTTTTCTCTAATATGAAAACTAAAGCAATTAAAAATCAAATTAAGTCCTTTCTTCCATGCTAAATAAATGTAATGGGTCGAATTCCTGCAGATAGGTTTGCTCCCCAGAGAGAAGAGCATGTGTGCTTGCTTCTTCTGAATGTTAAGCTATTTGATGAGCATTACCAAACCTGTTAGTTATACAGATTCACAATGTATTTTCCCAAAAAGCATTAATCCAAGACAAAGGAGGAGGAAATTCTGCAAAATCCCTGTAAGAATGGTGCAGCAATCACCCACTCAAACAAACACTGGATATGGTTAGAAATCTAGCAAATCTCCCTGGCTTTCTCTACATAAATCTCACAAACCAGTGTCTCTCATCTAGATTTGCACACATTACACTGTGGCTCAGGCAGATGTGCAGGCACTGGCAGTAGCTCTGGTCCCAGATATCAGCACATCTGATCTTCTGTCTACAAAGACTCAAGGCTTTGAAGAGAGAAAGCAACTGTTTTTATATATCTGAAAAATTGTGCCAGAAGGAGGATGATTTTAAAAATTCACCCATTTGTTTCCTTTTTTCACAAGCCAAAACACTGCCATCAACCAGCATTATTTGAGAAAAACCATTAACTTTGTTTCCTCTGATTAGCTATTTCCATTATTAAATTGTCATCTTCAGTAATAAATTGCTGAAGCTGTGAATTCAGATGGACACTCATTCACAAAGGTGTTTAACTTAGCTCCTTATTCTCTCATATTAGCAAAAAAAAAGAAAATACAGAAATAAAACCTTTGAATCCAAAGTTATTGCCCATTTAAGGCATTATGAAATAGTTCTAGTCACGCAGTTTACCATATTGAGTAGAAATTAACTCATTAGCATCTCCCTGGTAACTTCAGAGAATTAAGATACATAATCTTCTGACATAACAGTTTTCTTCCCAGGTGGAAGATGCTTTGTGATTCATGGACTTGCAGCACAGCTGCTTTTTGTCCTGTTCTGTGACCTGTCTGGGATATAAAGGAGCTGTTAGAGCAACAGGAACAGCTGCACTACATCTGAATGCTCCCACCATGAACTCGAAAGCTATCTGACATTTATGTACTAGAAAAAACACAGAACATGAAAATGTTTGGCACAGGGCAAGTCAATCAGCCAGAGAGCAGGTTGGACACCATTCCTGACAATTGTGAAAGCATCTGCAAGCAGATAGTCCAACATCTCCAATTCCTCCTGCAACAGCTCTTTGGAATTTTTAAACTAAACTTGTTTTAGTTTGACATTTGGAGGCCAAAGGCAAACAGTTGGTATTGTGGGATTTTGTGAGGATTAGCTGGTGGTCAAATCCGGGAGTCACTAAATTGCAGCTCTGTCATGAGCAAACCTCTACAGCTCTACCTGCCCCTATGAGAAGAAGCTGAAGAGATGCCCTGCCAAGTGGGAGAATTGCACTCATTTTCTTTCATATTTTATGTAATGCAGTCCAAATCTTTTCCTTTGGTTTGGTGATAGGACGCCAAAGACCTATCCCCATATACTGAGGACAAACACTGGAATACTCTCTATTTTATAAATGAATTCTTCACCAGCAGAACATTTTATGGGGGAAAAGCACCCAACAAACAAGCCTGAATTACATTAATTTTTAAGGCTCAGATTTCTGAGTATTTACAGCTAATTCTTTTGTTTGTAATGGTAATGGTTCCTTTATGAGCCCAATATAGGGGGTGCACCACCCAGCAGTTGTGAGATCACAGCATCCTGCCAGGCAGGCAGACAAAAAGCTCATGTTTTATAACTGAAGAAGTGGTGAAATGTCCCAAGAACAAGAAACCAGGTTTTGGGGCTTAATCTCCTTTTCTTGGCTACTCTTACACCTTCAATCTCTAAAAGTCCCTCCAATGAGGAGAAATCCGAAAATATCGCCTGATGAGTGCAGCAGCTGCTGGGCACAAGGACAGCATGCTCTGTGGCTGCCCAAACCAAGATAAACTCATCATCAAAATGTCCTCTACTACTCTGGACACAGGGTCTTAAGGCTGCCAGTGTTCCGTCAATCACTGATATCACTGTGGGCTTATTTTATAGAAATATATCTTAAAAAACAAACCAACCCTTCTCCCCTTTGATTGTTTACCCAGATGAAATATTACTCACTAAAATACTAAGTATGCTGTGGTAATGAGGACAGGATCACATACACAGGAAAAGATGATACGATATTAAAAGAAAACTCTAGGCCTTTCTTGCATCCTGAAGGAAAGAAGGATAGAAGAGGATTTTAATTATTAACTTGGATTAGCTATCACAGTACCTGAGAAACTGCCATACAGAACATATTCCAGTATAGTTCATACTCTTAATGGCCTTGAGCCTTCCAAGAAAAAAATTCTGTGTTACATAAACTGATATCAAAGTGGCCTTGCTTTTCCTTTCCCTAGAGCTACAAATATATGAACCATGCAAGAGCCATTAATGTGCAGTTAATGTGTCCAGTAAAATTTGTAGTGAAACATACTGTGGTTACTTGCAATAAGCATTTGGATGGAATAAAATTATAGTAGTGGGAGACTTGAAGAAATTCCAGCTATGTTACCCTCCCACTTTAATTGCTTCTCAACAAAGTTCCTTGCTATGATTACAGCTGTGCTTCAGACCAGAGTGTGAAGGATGTAAGGCATGAAGAACTATGTGCTGTTCAACCTTTTAATTATCCAACTCAACCATCCCTAAGAAAATGAACTATTAAAATCCTTGAAAAGATATTATAGACACCGCCTTTATATTTTGCACAAATAGAAGAAATAAGAATCAGAACCAATGAAAGCGACATGAACACCAGTGGCATTACCTTACAGTCTCTTTGAGCCCATATCAAGTTTCCATCACTATTTTTCAGATTTGTATTTTGTACCGGGGACAAAATTTTGGTGCTTGTAGACATACTTTCCTTCCAGAGATGTTACAAGCAACGGTACATATTTATATGAGAGCACCACAAATAACACAAACTGATTTTCTGTTTCTCCAAAAAGCAGTGTGTATGGGCAAACCAAGGCAGTGTTTCCAGAAATGCTTGTGAAAGCTTAAAGATCGGTGTCCTCTGATTCTGAGAGATAAGTTTGAGGAGAACAGAGAGAGAAATGAGAGCACAAGTGAAATGATTTTTCAGGCTGTGGCCTGGCTTTAGGAGATCTGCTTTCAAATCTTCTTCCACACTACTTCAGTAGAACAAGCAAGGACCTATCACAGGAACAGAAAGAGCAGGTATACAGTCACCCATGCAATTTTGGTTAGTGGAAGCACATGGTAAATAAAACGGATCCAAACTCCAGCTGCTGTGCTCTGAGGCAGTGAATGTGCAGAGAGCCATAGGGAACAGTGTGGCTCTGTGCCTTTCAGTCAGTTGTAATGCTAACAAATGCAAAGCTCATTGTTTCTTCGACCTCTTCTTGGTTACACAAGGACAACATTCCTCACTATTTTTCTCTGAGAAGCAAGTAAGGGCATTTCAGAAAAGAGCAGCTGAAATTGGTGTTGCAGAATATGCAAATGTCACGATAAGATTGACTCTAAGAAAAACATGTTGTACACCAAATGCATCCTGTGTTATCCTTTGAGTGATGGGATACAGTGAATTCTTTGATAGGCTCAGTGTCCCACATTTCTTTCTGGATAATCACAATCTGAGGGAAAGTTAGGATGTAAAATAGAAATAATCCTCAAAGGTTCACACACATGCATATGTGCACAGGAAGACACAATTGCAAACAAATCCCAAATGGAATAGCACCAGCCTGGCTTTCATCTTTTTCAGAGAGCTCTTACCTCCTCATAAACCAGGTGCTTCTCAGGGCTCTCTACCCCCTCCCCCCATGAAAGCACCTGAATCAGTTCTACCTAGACTGGAAGGAGTGAAAATAAGGGAAAAAATCAGATGTCATTTTGGAATTTGAATAAATATAAACATAACTTCTGCTGTTTCATTTCTGTCAGATTTGGCTTTTCTGTTACTTGGGTGCTTTAAACAGCTATTTATTTGAACACAGTTGTGCAAGTTTTTTTACAGCTTGTTAATTTAGATTTGAGACTACAGCATGCAGTTCCTTTCAGACATAACTAACTTAAAATAACAAAGCCCAAAAATTCCTTCTTAAGAAGCTCAAGGCCATTTGTTTAAAGTCTGAAAAGGATTAGGATCCTGTAATTCCAGGCATTGTTACAAAACTGAAAAGTTTCCTTTATATTACCTGGCTGGGTGCATTCTGCAGCTGTATCACACTGCAGAACCACCACAAAAATCAGCTTATTCTGTGTGTGCTGGTTGCAGAGAAGACTCTTGCTACAAACATATTACAGCTACATGCAGCATACCTTAGAGGAGGGGTGACTGAAGGAAAAGTAGAAACTGAAAGATGATGGCTTTAAAAAAAAAAACAAAAACAAACAAACCAATCACCAAACAAGTGAACAGCAGGATATCTTTCACAGTTTCATAGCCTGATGCTCTCACAGTTTATGGATGTGTCAAAACTGGGAAAAAACGAAATTTTACTCATCTTTAGCACTGTAAAGAGAGAAATGCCACAGACATGATAGTGATAGAATAAAACTTTTCTGAGAAGACGAAAATGTAGCCCCTGAAGGGCTTTGCTCTAGCTAAAGTTTGAGAACAACTGTATACATGGTGCGCAGCAGTGAGCAATGAACTAAAAGAGCCAAATGCCAAGAGGCAGAGAAAGAAAACAACAGAAACAGAAGAGATACATTCAGGAACAGGAGATGCAAGTTTTTTGTTGTAACAAAGGGCGACTTCATACTATGTAGCTGGTAGAACAATATCGGTCTTTGAGATGCTTTGATTTAGTAAACAGTTCTTTGCTAGGCAAGCTACATTTTTGGGTCCTGAAGGCAAGTGTGGGCAGGCACTAAGAGAATGAGGGACAGGGATGCATGAAGTACTGCTCCCTTGCCTGGGAGAATAACCTCAGCTTAAAGATAGTGAGTGGCAGAGTAAAGAACAAGTACTTCAGAGAAGTCACATAAGCAAAGCATCAAAAGGCATTTGCTTCAGCTTACTGTTTCCCTTTAATGGCTGTAGGCTGAATGTATGATTTCCATTCAGTCTCTCATGCTATTTTTACCCCCATGTATGGACATTACATCTCTCCTCTTTGACCCAGGCCTTTGGAGTTTTTCCCAGCAATGTGAAGGAACAGAGAATATTACACTTTTTCTATTTAGCTACTGTAGTTTCAGGTCAAACAAGTCTGATTTTCAATAATGGATACTTTGAACCCACAGCAGGCTGCTTAAAAATTACTTTGGCTAAATGGAAAACTAGCAAACACTGTTACTAATACAAAGGACATTTGTCGCCACCTGTTATGACTAACAAATTGTCAGAGGAACAGAAAACACAAGAATTAATGCTATAGTTTACACGGAATATTTAAAACATTTGCTTTTTGAAGAGTGAACCTGAGTTCACTCTCAGGTTCTCACTCAACTCAGAGTTTGATAATGCAAAGAAGGGAATTTCAGTTGAGTTGTCCAGTAGCTTCTAATTGAAAGAAGAGACACAGCTTAGAGACAGCTCCAATTACAATGAAGTATGGATAAAGAGGAGGTGTAACATTATTTGCAGGCACAAACTCATCACTCAGGAATGCCATGTTGCAATCTCTACAAAATGCCAAGAATGTTTTTCCATTTTATAGGCAGTAACTACATCATCTCACAAATCACATCTCCAAGGCCTACTATGTGACAGCCTTAACCCATCTCACAATTTGTTTGAGCATTATGTTAAAACCTCTGTTATATTCTGCTGAGGCTTGTAGGGTGGCTGGTCCATTTGATCATACAGGTGGTGTTCAGCCACAGGAATGGAATTTGCAAGCCTGAACTGAATGCTTATATCCTCTGTGCAGTGAAAGGCTTCAATGCCTGTGGTTACCATGCACAACACACACATGTAAAATTGCCTGAAAGGCTTCTTCAGATTTTAGCAATTATAGACAAAACCTGCTTTGGAGTGAAATGTCTACATCATTCTTCAGGGAAGAACAAGTTTACCCCTGATATCACAATAACAGCACAGGGCACAGGACAGGGACTCTGACTCTGCTTTGTAAAGGTACTGGGATGGACCTCTGTTTTTTCAGCATCCAGACAAAATGTAGAAGCAGCTTCTTCCTGAGTAATCAGAAATAAAACATTTATGTGCCTCCAGAAGAAATGTCTCTTATGGTGAGACCACAGTGTTCTCCTGGCACAATGCATATCCTCTTGGTACACCATGGCTTCGTGGTCTTCACTTTGTGGTCTTCTGCTAAAGGGGTCCCTTTAGCAGAAGAGCTGCAGAGTTTCAAGGTTTCGTGTCTGGAGAAACCATGACCTGCAGTTCCTTTTGTCTGCAAATGGTGCTGAGCTCATTTCTCACATCACACTGTATCTCCAGGGTGTTCAATAATGATGCTCCCCTCTGCAACTTACTGTGCTGTTCAATGACAGTGGGTGTGCAAGTTCTGTGCTTTTTACTGACCTTCTTTTAATCACTGAATCTTATTCATGCTCACATGACATTTGACAAAGCAGCCTCATAGGCAGGCTCTGTGAGAGACATCCCAGGTGACACAGAGGCTTATTTATAAGTGCAGTAGCTCTGACTAGGCTGAGCGCAACTCTCAGAGTCTACATAGCCTTGTCTGGCAAAAACGTGACAACCCATGGATGTCCAGGTGTTTAAGTGCCAGAGCTCTTGCAGTCTGATCTCAGGTGCAGGTGAATAGGTTCTCCCTTAGTTTGCACTTTAGTTCTCTAGATCCCTTTTAGAATCTGGCCTGACATTCTGTAACACAAACTGTTATACTAATTCTCCATATCATTCAGGATAATGTTTGCTGAAAGTCAAGTCATCTTGTCCACTGTACATCACAAAAAGACAGATACTGTTCAGTCAGGAAGCCTAGCCTCTCCAAAAGTCATGAAGGGACACAGAGAGGTAGAAGTTGGCATGTTTTCCACTAGGCCAAGCAAAAGAGATTGCTAAAACAGGTTGTAAACTTTTCAAACCAAATGCTTCCAATGCAAACTTCTCTTGCCATCACTGCTGAGAAAATCCAGGCAGCGGCAGAACCCAGAGACATGCCACAAGCCAGCAGGCAAAGTGAACCTCTCCTGTTCTCCAGGCATGCAGCCCCAGGGGCACAAGCACCCACCAGGCATGGTGGCTCCCTCTAAAGCTGTGGCTGTAGGGTCTGTGTCCCTGAACTGAGTGAGGGCAGCCCAGTGACAGCCCCCAGCCCAGGGCACCAGGCGTCTCAGTGGAGATCAGGCAGGTCTGAGCTGAGTAAGAGGAGTGGGGAAAAGGTTTCTTGCTCAGTACACAAAAGCAGACCTCTCATTCCTTAGCACCAGCTGACACCAAGATTGTTGGGGGAGCAGAAGGTCCACATTAAGCTGAGAAATGAGCACCTTAAGGAGGTATGTTCCACTGTTCATCCCTTGAGGCCATGGTAAAAACTCAGAGCAGAAGTACCTTAAGCAGCAAGCTGGTAGACTGGAAGTAGGAAGGTGAGAAGAAGATTGAGATGGAAACAAGCAGCTGGGAATACAATGGGCATGAATGACTAACAAAAGCGATGACTGCAATTTCAGAAACACAAATACCTCAATTACAAAGTGGAAAATAAAAAACACACCACGTCAGAAAAGGTTATCAAACATCCATGATTCATTCAATTAAACATTCTTAACTCAAAGGTAATCATAATTCTTAGCTTGTTAGTCTTATGAGTTCAAGATTCCAGATTTCCCAGCCCATATTCTTGTGTCAGAAATAGGTCAACAACAATACAGCAGGATCACTAGCATCAGGGAGCAAACTCACAAAGTGTAACCAGAGCACTCAGACAACATGAGCAGATAATTATTCACAGTACCTGGCAGCCAGCTTGGAATGGTTTTATTATTAGTCTATTAAGCCTTTCTTCTTTAACAGCAATCTTCACTTAAATATGTATCTTTCCTTCTTGTCATCATGAAAACCTAATTCCCTTTCCTGAAGGTATAAAGTCATTGGCAGAACAAAAGTATTCTCTCTTTTAATGTTCAACATGTTTGAACATCAGCTGTTGCCTACTGGTACTCTCCATCCATTTGTGGAGCTGAGCCTGTTCCAGTGGTGTCAGGGGTAACTTAGTTACCAGAACATTGACTTCCTAAACCCTTCAGGAGAATGGGGGGATGCTGAGGCTGTAAGCACAACACTGCATTCTCAAAGAAAACTGTCTGTTTCTTGGCAACTGGATAAACAGTCTCAATTAATGTAGTCTAGTCCACATCTGCTATTAAAGAGGAAATATTTGAGCCCTTTCAAATTGTGGATAATGAAATTACACAGACAAGAGATTAGATTGTTCATTTGGAAACTAGTTTAATTAATAGCCTGCACATTTTATTTGTACCCTTCCTAAAGTCCATGATTCATGTTTCATTTCCTCTCCCTTCTGTAGCTGTGCAGTTATGAAAAAGAAGAAAAAATACATTTTTTTTCTCCCCAATTAATTCAAGGCAGAGTATTAGAACATCTGTTGAAGTATGCCTACTTGCTTATGTGTTCAATAAAAGTCACATGCAGAAAAAGAATTGGGAAGGCCACTTGACAGTCTTGTGTTCCAGGCTCATTCTGACCAGAGCATTGTGCTTCATCTTCAGTGGCTATAGTTTTATATATGGGGGTTTTTTTTGGTTTTCACAGATAGGGAGCATTATTCTGTTCCTTGTGCTTTTTCCCCCCTTGTGAAATGCTAACATTTGCTGTCAGATCCCTACCTTAGAGCTCACAGGCTGCTCTCTCCATTTTATGGTTTAAATCCCAAAGGTAGTGGGAGTTTTGCCTCTCAGGAAAAGTTCAAAAGTTGGTTAATTTCCTTAATGAACTTGTAAACACATTTCTTCAACTAAAAGGAACTGTCAGAGATTTCTAGAAACAAGAAGGGTGCACTGTCCTCAGTCTACTTGATGGCTCTTCTCTACTCTAAAGCTTCTTTTCCTGCTGCAATTTTCATACACTGATTCCATTTTTAAATTCTTACTGCACAGAGCAGCCACTTTGTTTGAGATAAAGTAAATATAATTCACAATAAAGTCATTACTTACCTAGAAAAACAGTTTTAAGTAAATAGCATTAAAAAAAAAAAAATCATACTTTGGGCACGGGAGCTCCAAATTTCCACTAGGAAAGAAACCTTCACCAGGAGTCTATTCTGGGCTCCTCACAGAGAACCACAGACACTATTATTGACCTGGCCTATCCATGAACCTCCTAATATTTTTAGTATGCCATCAAGTAAAAAAGTATTTCCTACCTTAAGAATAACTATTGCTTCCTACACTGCCTCTTTTTGGAGTGAAAGCTAGAGAAAACTTTTATTACAAATGATAGCTTTCTCCAGGACTGTGTGTGATGAAGCCACTTTCTTTTCCTATTGATCGACATTACATACTTATATTTTTTTGAATGACAAACAATAGACCAGGGGAAATGAAACACTGAAATCTGCAGACACTCTGGAACAGTATTTGTTTAACAGCTGCAGAATTCTGGAAGTAACAGCAAAGAGTATTATGTAAGAAAATCCTGTAACCCAAACAGATAATATTCTGGTTAACATCACATTGAGACTCTACTTGCTTAAAACATCAGTTGTTATAAGAAAACAATGTTCAGCTGAGGATCTACAGTGTGGAACTATTTGTTCAGTCCAGAAACGTAACAACCCAGAAATGTTCAATCAATCAAATTCAGGTAAATATAATTGCCATTTCTTTAAAAGGAAACAAATATATAATACAACATGTTACTTGGTCTTGCTTCATCTTTGGAAAAAATATTACTGGAGTGATAGATTGTACATTAGATTGTTGCAGCCTTCAGAGTTAAAATTGAATCCATAAAAATAAATCTGGATCCATCAAAGGCTGTAAAAGCAGATCTGGACAAAGAGTTGACAGAAAAAAAAGAAATAATTAGACCTATATTTCTTTGCAGAATGTACGAGATTTCATGCCATGATTGTTTTATGATAGTAAATGGAAAACAAACTCTTATTGTTTAATCTTGGTAAATAAAAGATACTTTTATGAACATTGACCCAGAAAAAGCTGACAGTTTGCCAAATAGGTATGTTTTTCCATTGCTACCAGACATTTTTAACTAAAATATGAAGCCAGCCAGTAGATTAATGTAGCTTTATGTGACCTCATAAATTGCATATTTGTTTGGCTGTTACCAGAGATACTTTGAAACTAACAGTGAAAAATTATGATTTCAAGAGAGGCCATACAACTTTTATCAAATTAGTAATGCTACTTATTCATTCTAGAGAGATGAGATTTCAAATAATTATCAAAATAATTAAAGTCATTGGTTATTAAGTTCTGCACAAATTGCTTCAGAGATCTTCTAGAGATAATCTTGTAGGAAATCGATTAGGTAGTGGTACACCTGGTAAAAGTATATAGTTTCCTGAATAAAACAGCATGATGTTCATTTGCAACAGTTAGAAGATCGTATAAAAGATATATATCCCTCATCTAGTTTTATGGAGTTTCACTAAAGTACAACCAACTGGAAAGTTTGAAGTGAAGAGACTTGATCATAAATGTGCAACCTATGAAGAGAATTCCTTGTCTTCTGCTTAAACAGGCCACAAAATAGCACCAGTGAGGAAAACAGAGCTTACTCAGTTAAACCAAGAGTCACTTTTCCATCAGCTTTGTCAGAGTTATTGCATATGACAATAACACCTTTTTATCTTATACATTTAGTTGATTTTACTGGGATTAAACACAGTTTTATGCTGTTGTAAAAAAAAAAAAAAAATTCAAAAATTTTTTCCTGACACTTTTTTCTTTCCAGCAGAAACTTAATTAAGGAGATCTGTTTATTCCAAAATTCCCTGACTTCAATATTCATCTCACTCCAGCTCCTTGAACCTTTCTGGCCATAGCAAAAAAGACAACTTTTCTCCTTTGTGCTCTTCTTGGTGGAGATCTTCCCTCAGGATGGGGTCTACCTCCCCCACATCACATCATCTGCATGTAGCCACAGATACATGCTGAATAGACAGACATGGGGCCAAACACAAGGTTCTGGAGCCAGGCTTTGCCAGCATCGAATCACAAGCACAAGTGAACATCCAGCCCAGGGGAGAGCAAGATGGGACAGGAAGGGAGTTTCTCCCTTCAGCAGTTTCTCCTCCTGTTATACCTGTTACATGTGTGTGCATATATATATACACACACACCTGTTATACTCTTGTAGAAACACCAATGCTCTGCTCTAGACAAGATTTAAAATTTTTTTTTCCATTTAGCAACAGCTAAGTTGCCTTTAACTGCAGACATCAGTGCATAGGATGACAACAGGAATATAAAGCTAACCATTCATGGAAGGTAAGGCCAGAGAAAAAGATGAGAAAATACAGACAGTGCCAACTGCTAATATTGAGGCTGAGCAAGTAGTAAAAAACCCTATGAACAGAAGGACAAAGAATGTCTGTTTTACTGACCTTGAGTTGTCTCCACATCATAGCACAGGAAATAAGGTCAGGACTGGGACTGCTAATTTCCCATTTGCTTTTAAGCTTCAAGAATATGACAATAATTTTGATGCTCAAAGCACCAAAGCAGCAAGAAATATGAGCAAACACTAGAGGAGAGACAGGCAAAAGGGCTAACCAAAAGCATCCTCCTCCTCCTGTTTTTTTTAACCTGTTAGTACAGGTGGTTTTTTCCTCTGCCCCTGACACATTAGGTATTTCTATCCTTTCAGTTCTGTTAATTTCTCACTGATGGAATTTGCCCAGCCAATGCTTAACCGTACTGCATCATCTTTTTTAACTTTTAGCTTCTGCCATGTTCCTCTTTCAAAGGCTGTTCTTTCCATAGTATCAAATAGGGTCACCTGGAGGGATCCCTGTCTATCCAGAAGCTCTGCAACATAGGGCCCAGTTTCCTGCAACCTTTTAGGGAGCATTCACAGGAAGTCAAATGTCCAGGCACTATGGCTCTGGCACAATTCCTCTCTCCCCAGACAGCACTGCCATCTTTGAAATGGATGCCACATATCCACAGATCTGGTATTTTCAGATCTTCATTTCTCTGACAGCCACAGTGTTCTGCTCACTCACCATGGCTGAGGACCAGCTACCACAAGTGGGATCCACTACTATACCCCTGGCAGGCTGCTCAGTTTGGAAGAGCTCTTGCTCTCTGCTCACCTCTGTGGTTTTCCTTTGTGATTCACTGTTTAGACACAGCTGCAAAGGGCATTAGTGGGAGAGATCCAGATGAAGAACTTAGCTTTGTTTTTGTGACACTGGAGTTTCTAGTTAAGTTTATTTAGGGTAATAACATGGCCTCTAATGAAGGCAATGCCTCAGTCACTGCCATGTCAGTGCTATAGATGCAGTGAAAAGCTAATACTCAACCTCAGTGTGTTATGAAAGGTAATTTGAATTTCTGATGCATTTTGGCACAACCACTGTATGCCAGCTAATGCTTTTACACACAGACACCTCCAGAGAGGGGGCTAATTTTACACTTTCTTTGTTATTTGTGTGGGTGGCCTGCCACGATCCATGGAATAGGTGGTGCAAACTGGTTCACAATTGCGTTTCATGTAGGTCCTGGTTTCTGATGCACATTACCCTAACTGTCCGCACTTGGAAGCAGAGCAGAAAAACCTGTTCCATGCCTACAGAGAGGTCTGTTTAATTTACTCCAGAGCATATCATTGATGTAAACCAATACATATGCAGAGCAAATAATTCAAAGGGACTTGAATCCCTGCATGAGAGGGACATGCCAAAGTAATTAAAGAAGTTAACCCCATTTTCTTTAGCTTCTTCTGCTTAATGTAACAGCTTAGAGACAGCAGTTTCAGGGGTAGTCTAATAGGAACAACTTGGTATAACACCTGATTAAAACAAAACTTTTTAACTCTCGTTAATTTCTCAAGGAAGCCAGATTTTCTTTTTGAACAGTGAAAATCTTGCTAAGCTCATACCATGACAAAAGAAGCAGTAGCTCTGTTAGAAGATGGCTATAGGTACAGTTTGTATGGCTTCTCCAACTTAGGCAAGCTGACTTTGTGCATTTTGTACGCTGTTATCCTACACCTCAATTAAATTTCTCACACCAGCCTAACATGAACCACATTCAGCTCCAATTTATGAGAAATCCTATTTACACAGGATGAATTTCCCCCCTTTTTATAGCTTAGCACAGTGCACATGGAAAAGTCCATGTTACCAATGCAAATTCACCACACACCTCCCCTCTCCAGCACACTCTGTGCAGCATTCCCATCCCCCCTAAGTATTTCTAGCGGGATGTCAATCTAACTTCAGGTATTGAAGTGTTTGCTTTTCATATGTTCGTCTGTTTCTTCTACTTCTTAAGATACAAAAATGAAGTACTTAAAAGTTCTTAAATAAACTCCCATGTTATTACAGGTTATTCTCCACTACAGGCTAAACCTAATGTTCCCTAGAATCATAAAACTGTTTGGGTTGGAAAGGACCCTTGAAGGTCATCTAGTACAATCCTCCTGTAATGAGCAGGGCCATCTTCAACTAAGTCAGGTTGCTCAGAACCCCATCCAGCCTGACCTTGAATGTTTCCAGGGTTGGGGGCATCTGCCATCTCTCTGGTCAGCCTGTGCTATTGTTTCACCACCCTCATTGTAAAAATATCTTCTCATGTCTAATCTAATTCTACCCTCTTTTAATTTAAAACCATTACCCCTAGTCCTATCTCAATTTGGATCATAATTAAGGAGAGAAGAGAAATAATTTGTCTCACCGTGTATGTGTAAGACCTTAAGGTCACATCACATAGCAGTGCAGACTAGTTGTGCCAACACAGCAGTGGTCCTGCTGTTTCAGGCTCCTCTCCCAGAAACAGCACATGCAGCAGCTCCTTTTGCAACAGCTCTCAGCTAATGCAGCATTTCTATACAACATCAGTTTTTACTCTGATGCATGCCCAAAAATTTCAGTAGTAACACAAAATGAATGCAGAATAATAGTTAGCTTGAACATTTCAAACTAAAGGAGAGAGATTACCTCTCGTTTTAAGGGGAATGGATACATGTTTTGAGAGACTTGTGCTGAGGAGGGGGATCACCAGGAGGGGAGAGCACCCATTGAGCCATTGCCCATACTCCTGCATGGGCAGGGAGGGGTAGAGCTGAGGGTTTCAGTGTTACTTGGTTACTTGCATTGAAAGGAGCTGGGTTTTGCTCAATAACCATTCAGTACATTCCTCAGATTCCTTTCTTCTGTGCTTTGTGAATCAGGGTTGGAAGTCACTGCTGAAAGCACAGGAAGTTAAAAATCGCCTTTTTCAGCCTCCTGTCACCTCAGGGTACTTTTGTGATAAACTGACCCAGGCTTGAAGAATGCAGCACCTCTTATAGCCCCAACCACAAAACAATTTACAAAATAGTAGATGACTGACCTTACCATACCCTCAGCTGGTGCTGTTAGGTCAGTAAGTAGCCATGCCCATTACCAGGAGCACAAATTGTGCTCCTGATTATGAGTCCAGCTGTCAAAGGGGCCAAGGCCTCCTCTGGTGTCCACTGAAAGCAGAGCTTTAAAAACCAGCATGGTACATCTTATCCACTGAAATTAAACAAAGGTTTTCCATGATTAAGAACTACATTTTCAATGCTCACTTCCCTACTTAGAGAAACATTAATTAAAGGTCCCAGGAGAATTTAAAATTGAATCTGAGCAGCCAGGACACACCTTTGTCCTGCGCCAATACCATGTGAAAATTCAGATGATTAAGGTATTTCATGGTAAGTGTAATCCACATGGAGGTCATTGTAAAATATTTACCCTATAATAAATATTTAACCATACCAGAAATGAAAAACAGCTGAAGTGTGTACTAGAATTTCTTCTCTTTCAGAATTTTCTGTTTAGGGTCAGTACCACAGCCTGTGGGGCAACACGCTGGTCTCTGCTTGTGATTCAATCCCTCCTCCAAGTATAACAGGTTGAGTTCAACCAGCACCATGGTAACACGCAAAGTCATAGGAAAAAGCCACCCTCCAGTGCTTTCTGAAAGTCAGCTCCTGTCTGTACAGCTGAAAACTTCACACGTACATGACAGAAGCCCCTGATCGAGGAAGGCAACCCTAAGCGCCAACTGTGAAAAGCCAACTATCAAAGAACCAGGCACCAGCCTTCATGTCAGAGGAGGGACCACAGGGCAGGACTGAGTTCCACAAGAAGCCAATACTGATTCGAGCCAGGAAGGAGAAGGCAGGATTCCTTCTTGAGTCAGAGGTTATCCTCCCAAAGCTTTCCAAGGTGAGGTAACTATTTGATTTTATAGTTTACAACATATATTTTTTTTCTCAATTTTTCCTTCCAACTGCATATTTTTATAGAACTTCCCTTTACTTATTTAAATACCGGCTTTAATTAGCCCAGGGAAAATTTTCTTCTGATTTTCTTGTACCTACTTAGAAAACTGAATCTATAAAAGAACAAAACCCCAGAAAACTTAAATTTTGCATTCATTTAAAGGTATTAAGTTCAAAATTGGAGATAAAGTGAGGGCTTTTTCCAAACAAGTTTTTAACCAGAAAGCTACAATAAATTATGAGAGGACTGCTAAAGGTCAGCATGCTATAACCGAATTCCAACCTGTTAAATTACTGCTATACTACACTTCCAAGAAAATCTGTATTCAACATCTGTTTTCTTTACAGGAGACCATTAGGAACAGGCAAGCCAAGTCATAGTCTCATTCTGCACTTACCTCAGGTTTTGAAAGGACGAATCTGTCCCTCTCTAGACACAGAACAAGATTAAAACCTGGTCTTGTTGGACTTGTTCACTACTGTGATGTTTTCAAGTTGCTTTGGAGTAAAACATTACCAAAAAATCAGTATTAATGAGGAAAACAGGAAGGCAAGCTGGAGATAAGCCAGCTCTGCTTCTCATCATTTACACTTGCTGCTGTTCAGACTAATTTTTTATCAAGTCAGAGCAGATTTCTCTTTATGACATAGCTGATGAAAAACTTCCTGAAAAAAAAAAAAAATCAGTGGCTGATAGTCAAATTAGGAATAAGTATGGATCTCAACATCCTTCTACTTCTGAAGAGGTCAGTAGTCTAAAAAAATCCAAACCCGCAGACATGCACTTCTCAAAGAGCTCTGCAATAACTTAAAATTATGGAAAGCAACTGTTTCTTCCTAGCATAATGCTAAAACAAGCATTTCCCAACATTGTCAATTTGTTTTTGCGAGACCAACACATGAAATATGGAGGCATCTGGATATTTCAAGGTCAGTATGGTTATGGATATAAACGCAACAGCAAAACCAAGTCCTGCTCTGCAGAACGACTGGCCTCCCTGGGCACTGCCTGAAACAACTACACCAGAAGCATTGCACATTTCTCTCACCACTGCTGTTGCTTCCACACTTCTCCCATCCTTTCTTTCCCTTCATTTTAGTTCCTCTTCCTAATTCTGACAAACACAAGGCAAAGACTAAGAGTAAAACAGACACTTCTGGAGGTGGTGAAAATTTTGAATATGTTCAACCTCTATCGAGGTTGTCATTATGCAAATATTTGATGACACAAGCAGAGAAGAGTTTTCACAAGTAGAAATCCCAGGACTTACAGAGGAAAAAAAAAAAAAAAAAAGAGTATGCCTGGAACAACAAAGTGCTCACAAGTTTGGGGCAGTGCCTTACCCATGGGTTACTGTACCTCCAGGAGCTTTTCCATCCTAGACCCAAGGGAGTAGCACCCATCACAGGAGCCTATTGCTATTACTGCCTTTACACAATGCAATAAAGGTAAAAACTGAAGAGAAACATCTAAAGAGATTATCATGACCATCTGAGGTGCAACACTGCTTTTTAGTTTAACAATTTTCAAAGGGTCACGTTGCTTGATTCCCTTATTCTTTCCATATGAACTGTGTTGCTACAGCAGAAACAATTTCAAAATGAGAGCTATACATGGGGTTAGTACAGGGAGAAGTTTAGCTTACCATGGGATCTTTTTTTATTGCTATTACTGCCTTTGGATTATTTGTGACCTTTAAAAAGATTCCTATTCCTCAGTTGACCCATATGCAGGATATTTACCTACCCCTTAAATGACTATAGAATCTGTACCTAAGAATGTTTTTGTAATAAATCTGTAGCTGTGCAGAACTATTGACATTTTGAACCCACATCATGGATCCTGAAGTGTTTTCAGGAAAAAAAATTGGTAAAGAGGAATTGAGATGGCATAAAATAAGGAAAAACAGGTGGACTGTAAAAAAATTGGTAAGGCTTCATTTGACAGATGGAGAGGATACAGAGCAGAACTCAGGAAAGAGCAGGAAGGAAGAGGGAAGAAAGGTTTTATGATATGGCCATGCATAGACCAGTGATAAAACAGGTTACCCACAACTGCATGTGTGCACCAGAATGGGACTTGGTTTATTTTTCGGTGGCAAGAATTATCCAAAATTAGGAGTGCAGAGACTCTGCTACTCTGTTGTAGCACAACTGCAACCACCCTATTTCATTAAGTAGCTGCTGAATCATGGATTGTTCTACACAAGGGTAACCACATATTCCTCACTGCACACACTACACCGAATGTAAAGCAGCCTTCCCAAGGGCCTCACACTTCCTCCTAAATTTGCATTGTTTTGTATGATTCTTTGCTTTGTTTCTCTCTACATTGGAAAGGAGAGTTAAACTATCCCCTCCTTCATAAAAGGAACATTTTTTATAAGGTAAATGAAAAAAAAAATAGTGACATTATATGCGGGTACCACCATGGTTTCCCCACTACAGGTGGTCTTTATCTGAATGATGGGTTTGTTTGCAGTAACACGTCTCAAACAGAACATTAAGGCAAACTAAATACATTAGCTTTAGATTTAAAAAGGTGTGTACAAGACAGAGTGGCACAGCAGTATACAGAAACAAGGACTTTCAGAAGCAAACAAGCATGAGGGCCTCAGGGACAGGACAGTCACACCAGTGACTTTGGCAGGTCCCATATTGAAATCCTGAGTCAGCATAAAGGATGATTGACCTTGCACCGACCATATAAACTCCTTCTGAAAGGAGTATTGATGGTTTTAGGTAGTTTGCTAACACAAGTGTTTGTGGTATCAATAACAAAGCTTTGATGAGCAGAAAGCTTGACCCATTCTTCACCCCCTTTAAGGCAGAGCTGGAGCAGGTTGTGAAGACAGGATGCAGAAGCACACTGTTAGACCTGTTGTTTGAAGAAAGGTAAGCATAATGCCACTGAAAGGACCTCACTTCTTTCATGTTATGGTAGAGTAGTTCAAATCATGACCTTTGAAGAGAGATCCATCTGGAGACTTGTTATTTTCACACAGATGAAACAATTACAAGGAATAACCTTTTCCTTTATCCCTCAAGGAAGTTTCAAGTTTAGTTAGCAACATCAGTTATTTCTATGGCAACAGACAGATATAAACATAGGATTATAACCTTCAACAAAGGATTAAGAAAAGGAAGAAATTGGACTTGAAGAGAGAAGTGTCTGGAAGGGCTGTAAAAAAAGGTAGAAAGTTACTAATATTCTTAAAATGCATATTTCTTCCTGCTCCCAACAGGACTCCTATGAGTATTATATCATTTTGGTAAAAATTTGAATTCGAAGAGGGAAAAACACAGTGGTACACTGGTTTTTGCTGTAAGCATAATGAAGTCAAATAGTTGGGATTGGTGATGGCAGAGCATGACTGCCCCAAGCATGAAGTGCCTTGCAGGTCATAAAATTAACTTTATGCTAGAAAGTGCATACTTTTATTCTGCAAATAATGCTATAGAGATAGAATGTCAAACACATACATAAAAGTAAATTTAGAATTCTCATACTCACTTATTCACACTAAATGGAGGTGAGCGGGCAACTCTATTGTTGTCAAACCAAAACTGATGCTTGAGGGAAAGCATGGATTGATACCTTTTAAAGGCTACCTTGCCGTGAGCCAAGTCACCATTTCATTTCACCTGTGAAGCCAAGTGTGATCCCTACACTACCAAATGTGATCACTACTAACACAACAGCAGGAAATCCTTTGCTTCTTATAAATGCATAAATAACTGCACAATGCATCACACAGTACTGAACTGAGTTCTGCATAAAAAGCAGGTATTTCCTCTCTTATTTTTCCCTTACATTTTCTCCAGCAGAGTCAGCAAGACCTCTTGGCAGAGGGAGCCAAAGGAGCAGCTACCCTAAAAGGTACCCAAGGGCCCATTTCCATCACAGCCTGGCTGGGGCTGTTTCAGAGCTGACCACTAACAGCAGAGTCTGTGGGGCAGCCTGGGCCAAACGCACAGGTCCAGGGCTCAGTGGCTACTCAGGCAAATTAATTTTGAGCTGGTTTGGGTGTGCCTGCACAAGTTGCAGTTACTTCTTTGGATTGCCCTACAGCAGACATTTCATAGGAACATCTGTCTCCTTGGGTCCCAGCCAAAGGAAGAAAGGTCACTTCGGTGTTTTGGTTTCTTTTTAAACACCACCCTCACTTATCCCAGACACATACTTCTATGTGAGACAGAAGGAAAGGGAAAGCCCAGCCTGCACAGAGACTAGCAATGGATTTGAGGCACAGCCCAATTAGCAAAGGGATATGGGAAAAGAAAGGTGAATGGGAAGCTCCCAGCAAGCAACACATGAGCCAGGCCATAAAGAAGGCTTTGAGTGCTCTTAGCTAACCCAGGGCATGCCAAGAGAGTGAGGGTCATTCATCCTGAGCTATAAGTAATGAGGTCAGAAAGCCCTTTCATTTGTAGAGGAAAGAGGGAGGAGATGTCCAGCCCACTAAAGAGCAATACAGAAGCACCTGCTGGAGGCAGAGGGCTGACCAGCCACTGGACAGTTTGTCAGGAAGCCAATAACAATGATAGCAATTAAATAATTGGATAATGTTTGCTAGCATTAGAAGTGAAAGGAAAAACCATTAACCATCTTCTGAAGCTTAAAGTAACTATTTATTCTCAAAGCCAGGGAGGATCAAAAAAAAGCACATAGTGCAGACAGGCCTAAAGGCAGGAAGTTCTCTGCATCCTTCATCACCTCAGCCAAGAGAGACGCTGTGCCTCATTATTCACTGGTAATATCCCAGGCCCCAGAGTACGTTTTTGCTTTTAAAAAAACCCAATGAAAATTCTCATTTTCCTATCCAGGCACATTAGTTTTTTGGAATTCAGGTGCAAAAGCCCTGCACAGTCTCACCCACAAGTCAACTGTGGGTTGGCAGGAAGATGGAGTGACAGCAAATAGAGCCAGGCAGGGCAGACTGACAGAGCCCAGAGTCATCATTAATATAGCAACAACAATTCCCTGTGCGCCTAGAGTTACTCTCATCACTTCTAAAACTTTAAAAATTAGTCTATTTTTTGCACATAAATAATTCAGCCAGGGACTGATTTACTGTACAACTGTCATGAATATACAGTGTTCACATGCTTTCCCTATCAAAACAAATCCAGTTGCTGCTAAGGAAGGACATAAGAAAGGATGACTGTTTTCAAATTGCTTTCCAAAGAAGTGGAAGCTGTCATAATATTTAACCTTTTGTCTACTCTCCCACCGACACACACCCCTCCCCACCCCACCCCGCCACTGGTTCCCACACCCCAGATATGAAAGCAGATAAGGAGGTCCCCGGCTTGCTGCTTCCTGATGGTGAGTCATGGCTCTGAGTCAGCCTTTGTGTTCCAGGGAACCTGGAAGACTTTGATACCTGCTGTTGATTTTGGCAAAACCACCTCTTCTTGCTCTGAGGGTGAAACAATTTACACACATCATTTTGGTCTGAAAATAGCTGCTGAGATGCAAACAGCAAAAAAATCGCTAAAATATTTTCTTGTCCTTGTACTGCAGTAGAACCTCCCTGTCCTGGGGCACAGCTGCACTAAACTGAGCCACAAAATATTGGCTTAAACCCTAAGGATTTGAGGAGGATGTACTCACAAGTCCTATTTTATGCACAGAAGGTACCATTATTCATGGCTTCAGATACAACCACCTCTACAGCAATTGGTCACCTTTCAGTGAAGACAGAAAGGTGTTGTCAGATACTGGGTCACTGTCTGCTTTCCATAGTCAGGTTAGCTGAAGTCAAATAGTACCAAATACAGTCCTGACATCAGTGAGCCAAGCTCCCTCCTCTGTTTTCCCCGATGCATTCCTTCTAGCAGAGTCAGGCCACTCTTTAGCAGCTCACATCAAGGAGCTTTGCACCAGGGCATTCAGACAGGAGAATGTCTTTTCATAAACAATAGTTTGCCCCATCTCGGTTGAGACATGCCAGTTATGAGGAAAACTCTGGCAAATACACCTCTGAAGAATCCCTGTGTGTCTCTGCCTAGCCCTTCTCTGTCTCCACAGATCAGCACTTTGTAGTTATATAGAAAAAAATCCCCTCATTCTTGGCAGAGAACAGCTGCCATATTTTTATTAACGTTTGAACATTACATCAGCTGCTCATCTCAAACATTCATTGGCATCATCCACTTCTGTGCCTACTTTTGTATCTGTTTTACAAAACCCTTAATTAAATTAATTACACTTTAAGATATACATATTTTAATTTCCTTTTGCAATAATATTTCAGACATCTTTTGATCTCTTATTGTGATTCCAAACTACATTCCTTCCCTTCATGTTTGTTTGGTAAACACCTTTGCTTAGTCCAAATTCATTAGCATTTTAATTATTTTCTCACTCCAGGACTTCTCTGCTATCCTTTCTTCCCACAATATGGCAAATTAGGCCATTTCTAGATTAACCCCTACATTCACTAAAAAGTTTTAAAACATAAGTATTACAGCATAAAGAAAACAGAAAAAAGTTATCTGTAAAAAGTACAATTAGTTGCTACACTTCCTTTCAGAGTGTAGCTATTGTTAAAGAAATTATTTCAAGGAAATGAGATTTAATTTCTTTAATAAGGATTTTGCATGATAAAGCAAAGAAACTTGAAACATGCCAAAGCACATGAAAGGAATTAAAATATCAGTTGTAACAGTAATTTAAGTTTGCTTGAATGAGTGTTCAGAAAGGGAAATTCTGACATGCTAAAACTTAGCAAAGATTTTAACCTTAATTTCTAATTTGACTTTGAGAGTGGAAAACAGCTTTAATGCTCTTCCCTACACATTTCTGTTAAGCAGATTCTTTAAAAATAACCTACAAAAAAAAATATTGCACTACAGAGCACATTTAGCCACTTTTTCAATTCTATGTGTTTATTATTTTTAAAGTTGGCTACTTTTTAAAAATGGCTACAGACTTAAAAAACCAAAATGAAATGTTTCAGCTAACTAGAGATGCTCTTTCCCCCCCATGCCTGGTCAGCCAATCCAAGTAAAAAACAAGCAAACAAAACAAACAGTTTGCTCAGCTTTGCACATAAACAACTCCAATTTACCATGCGTCAGATCCTAAAAATTCAGGTACCTGTTTCTTAGTATGCTTTAGTCAAGAAAAAATTATCTTTCTTATTTAATTCATGTTTAGATATCACTGTGATGTAGTGAGAACATGCACACAATCGGCTATTAAATGATTATCCTTTTCTTATATCACTACATACGAACACTTTTGCTAAGCAATACTTTAGAAAAGAAGTCAACTAACACCAATCCTAATCCCATAAAAAAACCCCAATCACAAGCATACTTAGCATAGTCAGTCTTGTTCAATAAGTTGCACTCCATGCTTATTCAGGGTAAAGCCTTATGTTGGAGCATTCAGATAAAAGGACATTTGCAATACTTCTAGGCTTTATTTTCATTGACAAAGGGACTTGTTTCACCACGGGGAGAAAAGAAAAAAGGGTGTTAAACTACTACCTCTTCTATAAGAGTGGATATTCCTTAGTTTTCACATCAGAAAAATTCAAGGCTACAGAAGGGATAAGGGTCAGGCCTACTGATGGCAACCTAAAAGCTTCCAATACTTTGTATTTCATTAAGTCTATATGCAACATTCTTCTCATGGAAAGTAGCAGCAACAGCACTTCACACCTTTAGCTGATTAGAAATGGCTCCATTAAAATATTTCACTGCCTTTGCAGACAAATTCTCTTAGAAAGGAAGTGAATACTTGTTATTTTAGCTGAATCCACTTCCCAAGCAAAGACCAACCATATCATATTTACATTAATCAAAATTAGCTTCTGATAGTCATTATATAAGCAACATGAAAACACATGCATTGCACAACTGGCTTCCCCAGGCAGAAAGTTATCTTGCTAACTTGTTTATTATCAAGGAGGACAATTTTCTTAGCATGAAGCCCTCCTACATGTCTTCAAAGTGCATTTCTTTCCTTACTACCAGTATTGTGTGAGCACTGTGAATGTTGCACCTCCTTGTACCCTCTCGTGACATCAGCAGGTATCTCAAACTGATCTATCTGAACCCCTCAAGGATAAACAAACAGGGCAGGATCTGCTAATACAGGTCTGGGGCTGCAATCACTCCCAAACATGATTGCAAGCAGAAATCCTGTTCTTCTGCAGTGCCTTTCCAATACATCAATAAATCCCCATAGGAAACTGATGCAGGACACCAAACAGCACATAAGGCGATCCCTTGAGGTCCTCATAGCCATTCATAGACTCAAATAGGATGTAAAAGCAACACAGGAACTACCAGAAAAAATACAACCTTATTTCCCACAACTAACAAGATCTTTCCACTTTGGCCTACTACATCCAATCCTGCTTTCCTAATCCTCATGCAAGTTGCAAAAGTCTTCTGAAGACCCAACATATCTGATTTCACACAAGCACCTATAAATGTAGGGCACTGATATTGGGTATCTGTCCTACTTGAGGTTAGTTTCAACTAACTCCAAAAAGCTTATTTGGAGCCTAACCTCTCATTATACAAACAGGACAAAAACAAACAGGACAAAAAGTGGGTCAAGAGACTTCCCCAGTGCCAGTGCACAACATTTAATACCATTGCATACCACAGATGGGTAACTGGCACCCATTAAGTTCTCACATCTTTTGCACCAAAATATCAGAAATCCTCTTGTGTGGCTGGAGTCCATAAGCTATGGATGTCATTAAAGCATTATCACCAACAGGATCTGGCATGGATTCTTAATTTTCTGTGGGAAGTCCTAACAAAAAGCCTTCTTCTCTTGTTATATGCAAATCTCATATCTTAAAAAAAAAACCCTAAATCTGAGCAGAAGTAAGACCTACACACTACATGTTCATTCCTAATTTTTCCTCCATTATTTATTGTGTTCTATTGTTCACAAACAATAGAGATTCTTACAAATATATTTTTATGTAAGCTCTTTGTGATAAAAATAACTCCTTTCACAATTCACATTGAAGGGCAGCAGGATTCTTGCTTCTCCTTCCAAATAAACATGCATGTATTTGAGCAGCTCTTGCTGTCCCTCGGTTTTACTCCCAATAGAGATTGATACAGAGAGAGATAACAGTGCTGAAGGAACGAGCTTACTGATTTGTACACACACAGTAAAAATGAGAAGTAGGTTGTTTGATGTTGAGGGTGAATTGAATTGATCCAGGCATTCCTTTCCAACACTATTATTTCTGACAAGCAGTACATATTATTGACCAGTGAACATACAATAATAACATAATTAGCTTTCACTTAAACAATTACCTCCTTGTCATTTCCGATCCAAGTTCAGGAAGTGGCACAGACTCAGGAGGGCAAAGGGTTGCAGTTAACAGGCACAGCTCACTGCTAGAAGTGTATTAACCCTCTGCAGGTACATTATCAGATGCAGCAAGCAGTCAAATGCAGCCCACAGCAGTACTCAGAGGAAGACTACATTTCCATATTCATTAACATTTGTGAAGTTACTCATTAAATCCTGAGTCCAGTGGTGTGAACCAGTCTCATGCTTCAGCAGACAGATGATCCATCACCTCCTGTTTACTGGGATCATAACACCTCACAGAAAGCAAACTGCAGGTTTCACGTGCAATGAAGAAGCTCCTTCCTCACCTTTCCTCCAACTTTGCCCTGGAGGCAGAGCCAGCATCCAGACTCCTCTCGTGCAAATACAGTACAACCTAGGACTTATGTGCAACTACCTGCACTAACTGGCATTGTGGAGGCCAGTTCAGTTCCAGGACTAATAAATCCTGCTAAGTTTCCTATTAACAATTTCACTGGCATCTTCTGAGTATGCCTCTCAGGGAAGTATTTCATCAGAAAGCCACTCTGCCTTGATATAGCTAGTGCAGAGAAGCCATATCCTTAATTGGTATAACCATATCCATCACATCTCAACTTATTCAGCCTAGATAGGATTATACTAGCTTTGCATAACCTCTTTTGAACAGAGAACAGATTAAAATTGTTCTGAGAAAATAAATTCTTGGGACTGACCCAAAAGAAGCATTAGTAACATCTGGTAAATAAAAGAACCATCCTAGGCCATGGCATACCTTTTATTTACAGGCATTGTGTCATGAGGCTGAGAGTACTGGGAAGCAATGAGTTTGGAACAAAAGAGATTTTACACCTTAACCAAAGAAAAGAAGACAAAAAAAAGTCTTTCCAGGTCCTTGTTCAGCAGTGAGAGTACTCACCACACGGGGAAATCCAGAGTCCAAAAAAATTCATTCAGACTCAGAAGTGACAATACACTGCAAAAAGGTACTCTCAGTGCTCCCCCATAGATACTTTCATCCATCAGCCAGGCACCCAGGTTCCTGGGCAGTTTACACAAAGGTGTCTAATCCCACATGAATCAGATCGCCACAATCTTGCCAATTCTTTTCACTTTTTGAAACAGCAACAAAAAAGTCCTCCCAGACCTTTTCTAAATCCCTGTCTCCCCATCTATAATCACTTACTTATTTAGAAGGGTACACTAGTGGTAGCTCTTTGGAAACTCGGCAGATGAAATTATGATTGAATTGAAGAATTACAGTTTCTAACTTCCCCCTTTTCTACTGTAGAGCCAAACTCCCCATTGTTTTAATTTAGAGGAAAGATTAATACCAACTGTGTTTTGCCTCTTATCTTTGCTCAACAAAAAAGTTACCTAATGTTTCAGGAAATGAGTTAAAGTGAAAACAACCATCTTTTTCGCAGCACCAAATGCTTAAAAGAGATTCTGGTTTGCCTGTTCTAACAGCTTATTCAGAACAGACAGCACAGGCATTAAAAAGCACAAAAAATCCCTGAGCTATAATACTAAAGGACCAAGCTAGAATTAAAAATTATTTTCATGTCTAAAATTCCTACAGCTCCATAAAACTGCCAAAGCAGGTGCCACTGAAGATAGTAGCAATTTTTGTGATGGTGCTGCTCTACTAGCATCTCTGTGGATATGTTCACAAATTCATCTTTTAGGAACAGAAGTATTGTTTCACAGACATATTAAGTACAATGTTAAGAAAACAAGTAATCTAAAAAGAATAGTGATATACAGGACAGAAATAGATCCTACCACAGGGAAGATCTCCGGGTATATCAGGATGTATGACTAAGAGGCAAGATAGAAGAAAAGGCAGCAAAGGGAGCACAATGAGAGTGTTCCATACCATTGTTTTTGAAATTAATGTTTATCAGTTTTCCATGAATCACCAACCACACTTTAAATACCAGTGCCTGTATTCTTCAGGAGACTATAAATACATCCAGTTTATTTGGCTGTTCCGGAGAAAGCTGTGAAAAGGATGACTTCTGTTCTTAATATATAGCAATGACGAAGAGTTGTCACAGGACTGCAACAACACATTTTTTTTTTCAAGATGCGAATGACAGAACAGTCCTGCACACAGTCACATCCCTTTCTGATGGATGAGAGCCTTATCAGTCTGTTTGATAACAACACTCCTGAAGCTTTTTTGACTAGACTTTTTTTTCTTCTAATGACTCCAGCCTACAATACATCACTGGTTATATTGGTTTGTGTTTTATGATACTTGGTTACCTCCCAAGCTCAAGATGATCACCAGATGACTATTATTGGAAGTTTAAATCTGCATAAATCCATTTCTATTAGTGGAGCTGTAAACTCTTTTTATTTGCTGTTTTTTAGCAAATATCAATTGTCTTGTACTTAAAGCTGCACTCAGATTTTTCCTCAAGTTAGAAAAGTAAGAAAGAGTCAAGCTACTTGAGCAGTAGTATACAGCAGGACCAAGCAAGGGATCAACCCTTTCCTACACACTTTCTCACAGCGAGGGAGAATGTGGAGAGTCAAACTACTGAGCAGCACAAACACAGAGATGAGCTGCTGCAGAGCAGACTTCTGTCTCAATCACCAGGACCCCTCACTTCCTTCCAAACTTCAAAGAAAATATGAAAAAATTAAACTTTGATCTTTGCTAAGATGTCTTTCCGTTGCAGAGTGATGAACCTGTAATCCACACATCAATGTCATTTTATTCAAAATAATCTAAGAACTAATTTGGACTGACATTTCTTTATCAAACATTTAAACAGAAAACAAATGATTCTGTGCACAAAAGAGCACAGTTGAGGAATATGTGCATTCCAGTCCTGATAAATGGAAAAATTAAGAGCAGGAAAAACAGGTATGAGGCTACATTTCTGGTGCTATCCAAGGTCTGCTGATACATTTGTCTATTTTCTAAGCACTGTGAAATGACCCTTAAAATGTTTCCCTACTCCAACTAGCACATCATAGAGCAAATCAATAATACCACTGCACTACAATTGTTTGATTGAGGTCAGATCTTCAAAAACCTGAAGGATACTTTGAACAGTGATGAAAGAATGCTGTACTGCTCTGTCCTCAGTGTGCTTTGTAGGAGACAGGCAACAGAATCTAGGTAGAAATGAATAAGGAATTACAAGAAAACCCTACTGAATTGTACATGTTTTTCTTCCATGGATCAATACAACTTCCAAGAAATCAAAGGTTTTGAAGAAAAAGCAACATACTGTATGCATACCTCTGAAAAGGGTCAGGTGATAGTTGTATAATATACATACCTAAAAGGCTCAAAGGAAAAAAAAAAGCTTCAAAAGAGACATTTGCACATTTCCTTTTAGATTACTTTATGGGAAAAAAATAGGATAAGTATTTTAGAGTTATGTTCTGTACCAGACTCTATCTGTTTAGAGTTATATTAAGTCTGAAGCTTTTTGAAAAATGAATGTATTTGTAATAAGAATGGTAACTTGACAGTTCAACTACTTTTTGTAGGTAGCCTGTGTGGATTTAGGTGGACTTCCCTAGCACAGACCAAATGCCAACACTTGCAGGCTGCAGCTATCACAGTTCCAAGAAGAAAAAGCACATGGATATCTTTCCTTCCCGCTGTGACTGTTGGAAAGTTGCGGGGTTTCTGCGTTAGTCAGCACAAGTGGAACTTGTTTTTCTCATTAATTGCACCAGCAGGGTATATAATAAACAGCTGCTTCAGAGGAAAGAGGAGTGAGAAGGGATAGCATAAAAGGAGAGTCCAGTGTAATGAATAAAGTGCTTCTGTTTAGCACTGTTCATTCTCTTGTTGGCATTTGTGAACAGAAATAACACTCTTAGTATGCACACAGTCACTAACAGTCTGGTGGGCTCCAATATTTCCAAGGCACATTATTTAGCCCCAAATGTGTGTTTTGGTCCCAGAACTCTGATTCTCAGTGTAAAATCTGAGGCTATTACTCAAGCAGTTTTGAGGGGGAGTTTCCAAGCTCAAGACAAGGACACAGATTCTGTCCAGAGTGCTGCTTGAGTAGGGGCATGCAGTCATGGTCACGAAAGAGAAACACCCAAATATGGACCCAAAGAAAAGGGAAACATCTTTCAGAGTAACCTGATTTATCAGGAATATAGTTTTCCCATTTCCCAAAAGAGAACATTTAGTGCCCAAAACAGCTTAGAGATTAAATGAACTGAAATATCCTCCTACCTCTGTTATTTTCTTCCCCTTCCTACAGCTGTCCAACTACAAGAGAAAGCTGCTGGAAGTGGCAGGTTCTGCATATATACACACATACTTTTATGAACACTGATATAAAATCCAGGCTGGTCACCCTACATGCAAGGAATATTTCCTTTCTTTGAAATGAAAGCTTTTAAAAGAAATCTGAATAGGAAATAAACACAAAAGTTTCTCCTGGGAACAACATACACCACTTACACTTGAGAGCCAATGACCAAATGAATGTTGTTGATTGAATTACAATGAAGGCTTCAAAGAGAGGTCTCCAAAATGATTGAAGAGCATTAGACATCTAATACAATCCAAGTGTGCTTTAGCTGTTTCAAAAACCACAGCATAAGTATGTAGTTCAAGACCCAAAGTGCAAGCTTCATACCCATAAAGGGGATTAACTTAGGAAACCAAATTGTGAAACTGTTTTTTACCTTGCACTGTTTTTCCGAAGTGTTGGAGAGGTTTAACTTTCCTTCTGGGGAAGGTCATGGTCAGTGCAAAAGCAGAAAACCATGGGAGCTGAAGAACAGCACTCTACAGCAGCTCCTAAGAAGGAAGCAGTGGTCTCTGGCTGTGCTTACATAGGGCACCAAGCAGGGCATGTGGGGTCACAGATGGGGCTGATCAAGGCTGATCAAGGTCTCTGACAGATACACACTGTTTGACCTTAGAAAATTGAACTTCCAGGCTCGATCTTCCAGTTTTTCAAGGCATTTTCCTTGCTGATGTAGTTGAGGGATGCTGCTTTCTACACCATGGCAATAAAAGCCACTAGAGGAAAATTTTCAAACAGAATAGGATGTTTTAGAACCATGAATCTCAGTACTTGTCAGTGAAATTTGTAGTCTTAAATATATCCCTTAGATACATCCATAAATCTCATCCAGAGTGGAAAAGATTTCTAGAAAGGAGAGTGAGAGGAGGGACTCTTAAAGTTATTCCTTTTCCCAGTGAAATCCCTCTCTTGAGAACCCCCAAATCCTATGTCAGTTATATGGCTTGAAGCAAGCTGAGTGCATACCAATTGGCACACAATGGTATGGCAGTCAGAAAGAATGCAATGAAACATAGAAGGATCAGGAGGGAGTAATTTAAAGCATGGAGGAAGAAAACTTGTCCCATTGGAAGTGTTTGTCTCTGCACTACAGAACAACCTTGTGCTCTACTTGCTGTTGGCTTTCATCCTGCAGCCAGGCCATCGTGGCCACAAGCTTTGCTCCACAGTGTGGAGCTTGTGTCACCAGCATAGTCCGTGGGCTGCCTCATGCAATGTGTGGCATTTCATGGTCATAATGTCCTTTGTACTTCTAAAATAAGCTGCACTGTCTCCTTTTAAAACTGTCCCTCTGTCACTGTGCTTTTAAAATAACATCAATGTCCCTTCAGTCTATGGGTCAGTGGTTAAATCTGCTGTCAATTACCAACCAAAATGTGAATGAAACAAAGAACAAATTATCTAACTTCATCAGTATTGTTTTTCTCTTCTTCCCCCAGATAATAATACCTTAAAATAGAATGCCTTATTAACCACAGACCTGAAGGTTAATAAGTACATCAACAAAACAAATGTAGTAAATTAAAACAATGCATTAACATTCATTAGTATTTCACTGTTGATTCCCAAACATGCTGCTATTGCTATTGTGTTATTATCAGGCAATAATTGTTATGTCAAAAGATAGGACCCATATGGTTCAACGAGTTCCTCTGGGAGCTTCTGCTGTATGAAAGTCAATCAAAAATATGATTCTATAAGGAAAGATGCAGACACGGGAGAGCTCCTGACAGTACATGCAACCTATGTGAGAGGCTCAAGTGACTGTTTTAACTAAAAGTTTTTAAATCTAGGGAAAAAAAGTGAGAGTTAGAAAACTAGCAGTAAAATCTGTAGGTTTGCACACAGTATGTAAAGCTGAAATGCCAGTCTTTGCCAGACTGAATTCTGTTATTCCAGAAATTGAAAATACCCTCTTAACACTTCAATCTACCAAATTCAAACTTTATATATCTTTTCCTACCCATAATAACTGAGGATGCTGATCCAGGTGAGCTAAATCAGGCTGTTTTGAACAGCGTTTAACCTTTGAAATACCACAATCCTTGGGTGAGACCTAAATAAATAGACAGTGGCTAATGTAATGCACTGAATATCCTAGCTGACGTTGTCTGCCATCCCACATTAAATCCTGTCTTACAACTCGAGTCCTCGTGGTAGATATTTAATCCACATAATTAACTTCTAACATGTCATAACATACAAGATGAGCAAATCTCTTGGCTGTCTCTACTCCTTCAGCTGCCCTCATTGCCACTTATCTACTGACCCTCCTGCTGGCAGGAGTCAGGACAAGCCATGGTGATTGTGCCAGTGCCTTGGGTTTCAGTGCCATCTGATGTCCACCCGGGACCAGCGTGCTCCAAAAGTGTTTTGGGGGATTGTTCCTTGCACAGCATTGCGGCACCTGGCTCTGGGCAGCCCCATCTTTACAGGGGTCATTTGCCTCATGCTCTCTGCAGCCTCACTGTCTTCTTCTTCCCCAAAGCTTTGCCTCCTCATCTTTTCTTTTACATCTTTTCCCTCCAGCCAGGAGCCGAGCCAAGTTGTGGCAAGCTTGCTCTGAATTCCCGTGCCTCCAGCAGTACTGCAGCCCGTGTAGATTCCAGCAGCCACCCCACTGTTACCTCTGGCTGATTTGTCCTTCTACAGAGGGCTTGTTCGTATCGTTGTTGGTGATTTGTAGGGAATGGTGAGCCATATAAATGAACAGAAACCATAACTGCACGGTTTTGAAACAGCATTTGGATTAAATCATAGTGTTTCTACTTTTATGTATCCGTTACAAGTTCATTTTGAATTACTGTGTGCACCTTGGGTCACTGTTTGAAGAGCATGAGCTGTTGTGCCCAGCTCTATCTCACTGTTCTATCTGGCAGTTTGTATTTACCAGGCACACACGGGATGGGAAGAGTTGCGTAAGCTGGTTTCTATGGCAGGTTTCTATTCACCATCTGCTTGACTGAAAAAATATCTTTTTCAGTTAGCACACTGGGTCTGGTGTTTGCATCTTTTGTTTCCTTCCAGATGCAATCTCAGAAACATAGGAGGGGCTGTGAGGCTTTGGAGGGGAGGAAAGGCCTTTTGAAATGGCCCTTTTACCCAGCGAGAAAACACATTGTCCCTGCTTGGACACTGCAGGAAACTTAATGTCCTGAAAAGCCACTTTCCTTGTACCCCGCTACTTTCCATGGCACTGCTTTATCGTGAAGGAGATGAAAGTGTAAGCCTCTTTCTGTATATACCTTCATCCTGTTTCTGGGCTGGTTTCCTAAGGAAACTGGGATCTGTTCTCACCATCACCTTGTTCCCCTCCTTCCCAAGCTACTCTTGAGCCTCTGACTTATTTCTGTCCCATTTAGAAGAGAAGGCTGAAAATTAAGTTCCCACACATTTCACAGCAAAGGGGAGAGGCCTATTAATGACCTCAATAAGAGATGTGGTGGAGTGAGAGCCCACCCCTTGCTACATTCAGAGGCATGAGCAGAGGCATGGAGAAGCATGTTCTGAATTCCCTGCTCATGGAAAATGAGGAAAACTGCTCACCGAACTGCTCTTTTCCAGCAAGTCCCTCTAGCTAAGAAGATCAAACAGAAGCAGGAGCTGGGCAAGAGGAGCCTCTCTAGAAGGGCCAGGATGGGCATCAGAAACGGTGGCACAAGTGATGTGTGGTAATGATGACAAAAGACCACAGTCCTCAGGAGGAAAGACTTCTGTTTTCCACAGCTGCATGAGGCAGTGGAAAGGGCAGACTAAGACCACAGGTGAACAGTCACAGGAGCTGAGGTCAGGCATACAGCATATAAGCCCCCAAAGCAGCCCTGGGTCTGGGATTCATCCAACACCCATCACCATGGATATTGCCACTCAAGGGGGATCAGCAAAAGCAAGGGCTGCCCATTCACTCTAGTGAGAGTTGCTGAGAGAAGCCTCCTGATCACTGAGCTGCCTGAAACAGGGTGTGCTCATTGCCACAGCCCCTCTGTGCTGGCAGCACTGGGTGTTACCCACACACCACCTCTTCCTTCCATTCAGCAGGGGGAAGGCCATGCCATGCATTGGTACCTGGCTGCCTGCCACTGTCACAGGGGATCTGGCAGCTCTGTCAGCCCAGCTCCTGGAGGAGAAAGCTAAACTCTGGACCAGATGTGTTTTCTGGGAGAGAATGGGACAGCTGTGGTGAGGAGAAGTGTATGGGTCAGCACCAGTAGCAGTTCCCCCTTGGCGGCCCAGGTGTTGGCCCAACAGGCATCATCTGGAAGGTGACTCCAAGGTGGAGCACTAAGTGCTTCTGAGACCCACGTAATCCCCTATATAGAATAGCCTGGGTGCCTCTACGCCCTAAGGATTCTTGGATCAAAGTGTATTTTCTTCTCATATGCTGTTCCCTCAGCCATGGCTCGCTATTGTCTCGTTTTGCTTTGGAAAATGTATGTTTCAAGCGCAGCACTGACAAAAGGACAAATCATTTATTTTTAAGCTATAATAAACTAAGTTTTTGGGGGATAAAAACCAACAAGGTAGCATCTATTCTCACAGTGTGCAGTTTTAAAGCAGAGCAGGTATGTACCTCCTGCAGGAGAGGAGGCTGTTTCCAGGGTCTCTTCTCTCTGGAGAGCAACCTTTCACAAAGACACCATGGTGGGAGGTGGGCAGCCAGTACAAGTTGAGGGATGGGATTAGGCGCCCTTACATCAGGGCAGCAGGTCTGCAGCAGCCCAATCACCGGGCTGCTTAACTGGAGACAAAGGTTCACACCCCAAAAGGTTTGGAGCAACCTGGAATTTACTTTGAGTGTTATAGCTTGCTTACAAGGTTCAGCCAGAGCACAAAGCACAAAGAAAATATTTGGCCACAGTCCCTTTGTGCACTTCAGCAGCCTGGAAACGGGATCTAAAGCTAAAATAATCACAACTGCTTTCAAATGAAAGTTTTCTGTTGAAAACTCCCGACAGCTCAGCAGCAGCACTCAGACTATACTCTGTGACTCACTGACACTGTAGTGTCACCTCCCTCAGGAAGTCAAGTTTTAGGTTATAGGTATACAGATAAGGCAACAGAAGAAGGTTTTTAAAAAGGTGAAATGGGAAAAATAATGGTGCTGCAGTTAGTAGAATATCCACTGCAGAGATTCTCATCTGTCTTGGCACAGTCAGGACAAGGCAAACATTGTAATCTGAGCCATGCATGCTTCAGTCATCTGCTTTATTTCCATCCCTGGTTAGGAGCAGTGTATTCTGTATGAAGCAATAAGAGTGAAGTCCTGAGGACCAGAATATTGTAACACTAAATTTATATGTTTTTATGTGGAATAATTTATTAAAATCAGTGCACTGATATGCACTGAGGTTGTTGAGCACCATTTGTACAAATCATGGGGCTAGACCAGAAATTACTTTTAAGAAAAAAACACAAACCAACAAAACCCCCACCAACAGCAACATGAAAAAAAGACTGTATATCCCACAGCTATTCCTTTAGCAGGATTAGGAAGCTAGACCTTGAATCACATTGTGGGTCAGAGTGGGAACGTCTGGCAGCTGCTCCTGCTGCAGTCAGCATCTGCCACAGCTGCTGTGGCAAAAGAAGGTGTTTCTTATATGTCCACCTAGACACAGTGCCTCCTACAGCATTGTTTTACATCTTTCATGAAAAGCTTGGAATGCAGTGGAATTGTAAATGTTGTGCTTGGGCAGGGGATCACAACCTAGAGAGATGTAGGTGCAAGCTTTGGGCCACAGTGCCCAGGCATGCAGGAGCTCTGGAAAGGAGGGCTTGGATATAGCTGTGCTTCCTGGGAGGATCATGTCACTTTATCCATCATCTGCCAGCCAGCAAAACTTCCTCAGGGAGTGTTCATTTTGGCTCTGAATTAGATTATCCAATTCCCACTATCTCCTATATACAGACTATATATTAGATCATCTGTCTTGGAGGAAGATTTAGTTCTTCACTGTTGGCTTCTGCTTTGTGAGCTGCCTGGTACTAACACCAGTTTTCTTTTCTTAAGAAAGACTTTCATCATAATAATGCTGAAACTATTTGTATCTACAATATTACAGTTAGGTTCAGTCTGAGGTCCTTCTCAAACTTCCTTGTTCATCTTTATTTAAATCTTGAGTGCATACATTTTATATTCAGTAATTACTAAGTGGCAGTTTAAGGAAAGTTTTTCTTCATTTAGGATGAATCATACCTTTTGATGTAGAAGTCTCATTCAAAGAAGGTTGAATGATTTTGATTTTGCTATCTAAAATCTTTGTTTTCTAATAAAATTTGATTCTTAATATAGCTTTCACCTTCTCAAGTTTAAAAGCACGTAATCTTTACTTTTCCCCAAATATTTGTAAAAATTAATTCAGTGATATGAGTACTAACATATACAAAGCAAGATAAATGCACAATCTGTCTGTGCCCAAACCCAGGTGGAGGTGCAAGCTCTCTCCACAGTAACAGCACCAGGAAAACGCAGAAGCACCTTGGCCATCTCAGGGTTCTTGCTGAGCAAGATCCTGGCAACATCCACTTTTATTGTCTGCTGAGTTGCTTGATTTGGGACAAGATAGGCATGCACAGGGTATGTGGTGTACAAAGAATTATTGGTTGCTTTTCTTCATGAGATTTGTGCCTTCAGTTTCCTTTGCAAGGTTCAGCTTGCATCCATCTCTGGGAGATGAAAACCACCCTGAGAACGGGGAGTGTCTATGTGAAATCTTCCGACAAGACTAAACGAGACACTCCTGAAAACAAGAAAGAAATGCCTATGTACATGTGCTTAACAGGTATATATGTCTCTGTGAATAGAAGTAGAAAGTACATTAACACAAAAAAAACCACAAACCTTCTTCCTGAGAAAAGTATCAGAATTAATTCTGGAAACATGTTCTTACAGAATAGTGGTCGAATCCTCCTAGAGTTTTCCCACGACATGGTAAGGGAGTTTCAGCAGGAGTAACAGGATATACAAGTGCATCTGTAAATATGCATGTGTAAATTAATGACTTACAGCTTACTAGGTACATTGTGGACTGAAATAAAAGAGCTCAAGAAATGTTTGATGTTGGCTTTAAAGCTGATTTAAAATAAAACAGGACACAATTCTAAAAAAGAGTTCAGCAAAACCATTTCAATATGTCAGACAGACTAGGTTTTACTCTGTCACTTCCCAGAAGAGGCAGCATTGCTCTATAATTTCCAGGGGAAAATCACATGTAATATAATCCTTTGGCAAAAAGGACAGACCTCAGGGTGCAAAGGAAAACAAACTTTATACCTCAGGCAAAGGTTAAACAAAAATTCTTCTCTTAGAAAACATATCCAATCTTTAGATATTAATACAAAGAGGGAATTACAGGTACAATAAAAAATAAATCAAGAAAACAAACAAAGGAACAACATGTTTTTCTTCTGGGAAAAAAAATTCTTCTGTTCAAATAATGAAGGGAACTTGCAGACTTTTTTTTCTTTTCTGTTTTTTATTTTTTAAGAGCTTGAGTAAGTGGTATATATTCTAATTTCTCCCCTTCACAATCTGGCAATGGGTACCTCTTTTTTTCCCTGCTGACACATAATTCCCTCCATCTGCCCCAACTCCAAAGTCCACACATATAAAATCAGCCTCTGTGAAGCAGCAGAATGTGACAAGCGGCTCACTTTTATCTATGAAATATGAAGCTCATGTGTTAAAAAGCATTAAAACATGTGTCCAAAACCAAAATCGATCTTACCATATATTTTGAGGCTTTCACCGCACAGTACCACCAAGTAAGAACATATTTTCCTGCCTAAGGACACAATTTTTCCACATCAGCTTAGTTCCTCCGTTGTTCCTCCTCAGGAGCGCATTTATTGTACTTCTTAACCTTTTTGCTTACATGTGTATGTTCACTGCATTTTGTCAGCTAGAGCATTGTTTTTTGGAGCCTTAACATGATCACTTCCCAGGAAGCCTGTAATAGCAGTGATGCCCTAGGTCATGTATATCATGTGTGAACCATCATTTCTTTGAGTCTTTAATACTAATTAACAAACCAAATAATAAATTAGATTTAAAGCAAAATCTTTGGGGAGGAAAGAACAGATTCAATTTAATTACAACAACATGTCTTGATTATTTCCTGTATTAATACTAAGATTCTGCACTTAAACAAGTAATAATCTTCGTCCTAATAATTAAGATCACTTGTCCCTACAGGTTATTTCTTGCCTGAAACAGAGGCTGGTGCCATGTAAAGGTGGAGGGCCAAACCAGCAGGAGTGGGAATAGAGAGACATCTCATCATCACAGTGCTACCCCAAACCCACACACATCTCCTTCCCAACAGCAAAGCCTTACTGGGTGATAATCATGCCAGGATCACCTGCAATGTCTTCCTTAATGCCAGGAACATCTGTAAGGATTCTTAGGGGGAAAGCCCAGTAGTGGGCATGTCAAGCTTCTGGGGTGTCAGGAGGAAAACCTGGAGAGTCGCAGAGCAAAGCAATGAAGCAGAGCATCCATGCAGCTCCTCTTGCTTCCTACAGTTCCTCTGGCACCTGTGAACTTACAGATGAGCCCCACACAAATGCTGGAACAAGTAAAAATCTCTGTTCCATTGTCCACTGGCACCTACGGCTATTTCTGGTCTGTCAGATTGAAACGCCCAAACACTACATGCCTCGCCTCTGTCTTTACTTAGGCAAGGATCCATGTGGGAGAGGTGCATGTAAAACACATAAAAGCATCTGAGCTATTCCCATAAAACCTACACTAGTATTCAAGAAAAGGTTGGGCAGACCTCCAGCTATCCTTGTTCCTGCATGAAGATGATGTACTCCAGGATCTTTCAAGATCCTTTTGGGAGCTCTCCCTTTATGTTGACACTTATAATTGCTGGACCTTGCTTGTTTTTGCACTGTTTCACTAGAACAATATTTATGCATTTTGAAAGGAAACTTCACCGTAAAGGCAGTTGTGTTGCTGATCTTGTTATTCCAGTTATTATTATTAACTTTAGAACCACTGAAAGATGGATCGTAGTTCCTTGGGAACGTGAATAATGTTTTTTAATTCGGGACTTCAACGGCCCAAGCAGTATCTGCAAATGAAGGAGAGGAGGAAATCCGTCACAGCAGAGAAACAGTAACAGAAAATCTGAACCTATTACCTGCAGCACCACCAAGTGTCAGCACTGAAAACATCACATATTGGGAAAACGTCCAATTTCTGAAGGAATTGCAAGAGCAAACATTTTTTTTAAAAAAACCAACAAACTTGTAGGCATCTAAATGAAAACAGTTTAATTTTAAAAATTTTTGAATATCTGTGTCAATGTCTGGAACCTTTAAGTCTTCTTCTAAGTGTCCAGATACAGTATGTTGTGTCAAGGTAATACTAGTATTTTCAGAAAATAAAATATATTTCAAATTAATAAGAAAATGATTTAAATATGAATTTATATTTAAAACTTCTCAACATTTTGAATAGGTTTATATTCATTACCAACATATGCATAAGTACACAGCCAACTACTCAGCTGCTGTCGTAGGCTGCAATGTGTAAAGGAGTCACTGCTTTCAGCGTGGTTGGGGATTTGCTGCGTGTGACAGGGACAGGCACAGCAAGCAGCTACCACCAATGGATGCTACTTCAGAGAAAACCTTTCTGTTTCTGTGTTATGTTGTTGTAGGTGTGTCAGAGCCTTCTAAATAGGGCTCCTTTCTTGTACGAGAGAACTCAATGGCACCTGCATCTCAAGAATCACATCCTCTGGCCACGTGCTGACATGTTGGAACATTCCTGTATGGCTCTGGATCAGAGGAGACAGCACGACCAGTGGCTCCAACGGAGCTAGGTACATGCTTCTGCCTTGTCAGCAACTGTCAGGAACTTCATATCTGTGGCACCAACACCTTTTTTTTCTAGGGTATAGTAAGCAAAAAATATGATTGATGGCTTTTTTTGTTTCCAAGTGATATGAGATTCTCAGTCTGTTACTGCTAGCATTTATCTACGGTGCCTTTATATGCCACCCAAACGAACCAAAGAGGTATTCTTGTACTCCTTCAAGCTGGCTTTTCTGGTTGATCTTCAGCAGGAATTGAAAGACAAGGCGCTTCCAGATAAAACAAAGAAACTCTCATAACCCATCTATTTCCATGGCTCATTTTGACAGTAAAACACTATCTATTTTTTTGTGATTTTCATTTCCTAATTTGTGTTGCCTGGCTGCAGCCACACTCTGCTGTTCATTGCAGTACCAGTACTGTGCACTCCCCTGCAGAGCACCTCTTCCTTGGCAGAGCTAGGAGAAGGGGGAGTGTCATGTTCCCATGGCTTCCCAGTCCATGCTGGGCTGGGGCTGCTCTGGCTGCCACAGGATCACATCCTTGTCCTTCTGATTAACTATGTCACCTTAGGAAATGGGATGTAGGCTCCCAAGTCACTTGTGCAAGTCTAAAAACATTATTGTAGCAGAGCTCATGGCCATGGAAAGGAGAGCACTGAGGACAAAGCCCCAGCTCAGAATGCTGTGGCCAGGCAAGATAAGCTGGAAACCACTGTACTCAGCACTTTCCTTGGGGTGTCCACCTAACAGATGTCCCCAGGAGCCTGAAAATCAACAGCTGATCTTTGTGTGCTTTCTGGATGTGGATTCCCCTTCCCATTTTTCAGAGGCCGGTTCAGGTGATGTGCTGAAATAATCATACCATGGCAAACATCTATAATCACATCACTTGTTCTGCTGAAAGCCCTCAGAGAAAAATGGGCAGCCAATAACACTTGCTACCGAGTGCTATGTCATAATAAGCCATTCGATGGCTAATGGCTACTAGATGATTATGTAGACCAAGCACCACCTGCTGCCCAAAAAATTAAGCTCTTTAAATCCAAGATAACTGCAATAGGCTTCATCTAACAACCTGCTGAAAGTTTGAAATAACCTGCAAATCTTAACCTGCTTCTGCAGATTTCAAACCTTAACACTAGCCCTTACCAAATCCCAGAAATTCATGAAGTGTAAGGGATTCACACCCATCAGTGTGGACAGTGTGGACACTGAAATGCATAGCACTGCTTTCTACTCTGTAGCCAAACTTGAGCCCTTAAACAGATAAGATAAACTGTTGTTTCACAGTTTAGCTCGAAATTAAGAATGTCACATTAGCTTGTCCTCTCTTCAGCATGTTGTGTACTTGATCTGAACTACCCTGTTGCTCAGGTACTTTGAATAAGACCACTAAATGTCTCCAGACCTACTTTCCCTTTTCCTCAGGCAGTCTTAACTTACATATAACTGATAAGATGCCTCCAAAATATCTTTTCCAAACCCTCAACTGAATAGTAACTTAGCCTACAAGAGCCTAAACATCTATGGCTGCTCCAAGTTTAACAAGGCATTCACATATGTCTGTACCAATCCCAAGGTGTAAATCCAGCAGAAAACCTGCTTCTGCAACACTTCTTTCACCAGATTCTAAACTTAACCTTAACCTCAACCCTTCCTTTTGATTTATGATACCTTAAATGTTACAAATAAAGTGGCTCTCAGGGTCAGTTTCCTGCTTAACTCTGAGGAAGTTGCTAAACGTGGGAGAAAAAGAAGCATCTGCCCCAAATCTGACTTTCCCAATGCTCTCCATGCTCAAATTTCCGGGTTAAAAACCATCCCAAAGCCGGTTATTCGGATTTTCTGTAATGTTCTCCAGCCGCGACACAGGCTGCCAGGGAAGGCTGAGATACCCGAAGGCAAAGGGGAACGACGTTTCCCCCCGGGGCGGCGGGTCTCCCCCTGCCCAGGAGATGGAGCTGCGCGCCCGCCCATCCCCAGCTCCGCGCCCGCCGGCCGGGATCGGTCCCGGGAGGCGACAGCAGCAGCCAGGAGCCCCAGTCTGAACACACTGCAATTATCTAAATCCTAATCTGACTGCTTTATGTCGGTTTACGACTTTATAGTAATTAGCTGCAGTGCGCGAAGCGCTACGGGCTGATAGCTATAGATCAACAACCTGTCCCTGCTGCTTCAACCAGTGGCAGCGCTGAGCTCTGACCAGAAGTAAGGCAGATGAATAATACAGAAAATACCATTTTCAGTTTATAATTGCCTGAAAAAGAAGGGGAAATTTAGCAAGGAAAATTGAGACAAATGCAGTTTGCACGCAATGATAACAAAGACAAAAACTGATATTCGAATGTGAGGAAAACAGCCCAAACTCATCCAAAAGTATATTGAGATTGATTATTTTCAAGCAGCTCACTATATGAAATACAAGATGCTGAAGTCACTTACCAAGCTAAACATTCAGGTACAACACCATAACCAACCACTAAAACCATATGCAAAAATGATCTTAAAAAAATCGCTTGAAAATGAAATAAAAATTAAAAATGTATAAAAGTGTTTCAACGAGGCATACATAACATCTTTTAAATAAAAACAGAAGAAAACTTGACGATATCTTCCTGGAGTGCAGCGAAACCTCAAACAATAATAGGTAGTGTATAAAAAATGAGTAACAGATGGACCAACTGGAGGATTTTGCTTAATGTAATTAACATTAGCACTTACTGGTAACGGTTAATGGTCCTATACCATCACACCTCCCAAAACAAAGCCTGATCAGGGACGCATCAAAAGACATGAAGTGAACCCTGAGGCATAAGTGTCATTTAGATCATGTTGAAGACATTTTCATCAATCTTCATGAGAAGCTACAGCTATTGTAGAGAAAGAGATATGAACGAGTTTCCATCTTGTTATCTCTACATTTTCTTAAGTAACTAGCATTTTATATCGAAATATTATATATGGTTAATTTATTCTTATATGTCTCTGCTACTGAGTCTGATGGACTTACACCCATCCAGCTGTCATTCAGTAGTAGGAATCTGTCTGAAATCACTGTTTTGCATTTTAGGTTGGAGTGTGTTTTTACTGAAATTCTTTAATAAGCCAAAGAAATCTTTAGTATTTACCAGATAAATCTTTAAAAGGTGAAAATGTTCATGTCACTAGAAAATCCTTTGTATTTTTTACTAAAATTTGAAAAATGCATTTCCACGTGAAGTTGCAGAATTGCCTTTTTTCAGTCAGAATTATGGCTCTATTCAAAACAACTTGATTGTCCAGTGAGAAAACAGCAAGTGTAAATAATAATTACGTGAGCAAACCCCTTTTTGCTCACACGGTCTTGTATTTGAAAGCTCATCAATGTTGTAGTTTGATACAAGGACATACTTGAGAAAACAGCAACATGCTTGACTAGGCAAACTTGGATGGCATTCACGAGGTACATTGGTTGGTTGACTTTTAGGCTTTTCTTCGACATACTTGAGAAAAAAAAAAAAAAGTCTTAAGTCTTTCGTAAAAGCAAATACTATCCAGGAGAGGTACCTTTTGAATTATTTTGTGTTCACAAACACACAACCAGTTTTGAATCTGAGTTTTCTTCTTTTTAGGGTCTATCTGTAGGACAGGTTCTTCAGTGCCATCTTCCGGTAGGCACGATCATCAGGAAGACCATGGAACTGAAGCTTATGTGGGGTTGAGATGAAATGTCAATACAAATATTTATTTCTGGCAACTTATAGAATGGAATGACCCAATCTAGTGGCAGATATTTTTTTTCTGCATATGACTTGTATCATTTGTACTATGCCTTATTATCTTTCAATACACACATATATATTCATATATTTATATGAATTTACTTCTATACAAATAAATGGAGCACATAGAACATTGCTACTTCATGTGTAGAATATGTGAAAAAGATTTTTTTTTTCAAATAAATGCAAATGTGAAAATACATTTTTGGAAGGGAGTTAGCTTTCTTATTTTCACCATCTAATAAATATTTGCTTTATTGAGTACACAATAAAAGGACATGCTCATCTTCTCTGCAAGAGAAAGCAGACAATTTTTGCAAAGCAGAAGAAGGTCGTTATCATCACTTTCTTGCTGACTTTACAGCAACCCCTCTGTGCCATCTTCACTTATATATTTCTGCTGAGCTGAACAGAGAATGGAGATGGAGAGAAAGAAAATGTTGTGCTCAGACATTATTGCAACTCCAGAGAAGAACTGAGCTTCCATAGGCAGAATCCTGCTCTTGTGCATCCTGTCCTGAATGACAAACAGGAGACTATTGAGCAGACACCAACAACTGCTGTGAGCTTCCACGGCCACTGCAGGTCGTGGAGCACAGTGGTACCTCTGCACATTTTAATTGTATAAGGCAGCTGGTATAAGTTGAAGACATTCTTCATTTTCTCTAATTTATTTCAAAAGTTGATTGGGAATGCAGGAGGCAAATGAGCACAGAAATGGCTTTCTGTTACCTTGTTTCATTGCCTCCCCCACTCCTCCCACTCATCTGCACAGCGCTGTCCTCATTGCCATCCATCTCTCCACCAAGGCAGTAACACGCCCAAGTGAACTTCTGTGCAGGTGCTCTATTTCTTTTCTATTGCCTATATGAAGCAAAATATTTGATCAATTTTTTTTTGCTTCATTTTATATTCTAACGTTTATGTTTCATGAAAGGCTTATTTTCAGTCTCTTGTAAACTATCTCACATAATGGTCAAGAATATTCTCTCTAATTTGCATCTTAATGCAAAGAAATGAAGCTATGTTCTCTTGCAGTTAACTAGAAGCAAAGCAAAACAAAATAAAATGAAACCTTGTTTAAGTTCATTGTCTTTAACACAAAGTTAAAACAAAAATTCCAGACATTTAAAAAAAGTGGTTTTCTTCTGTTTGTAGAAAGGATTCATAGAAAATACTGCATTTTGTGATCAGATAAATGTTAGCATTAAGGTTGTTAGAAGCAAGCTTCTGATGGTTGATGCATGAAGTCCTGTATCAGTAGCAATGGATTCTGAATGCCATCTTCTCTGAGTCTGATAGAGACTCTTGTGTGTTTCTTCCCAAATATCATTGTGGATTCTTTTACAGAACCCCCTCCAACCTGATCTTAAAGGACATCAGTATCTTGCTGGATATTTTCTTTCCCATGGAGCTTGGTAGTTTTGTTTCTGACTAAAACAATTACATTGGCCAGATGAATGAAAGTTGCCATCTCTTCAAACTGCAAATGTAGATCTAAGCAGGCCTGTGTGTCTATTTTTCAGACTGAACAGGTGACACATGTGGGTGAACTTGGAGTGAGAAGGAAACCTGTTGCAGATGGGCAGTACGGTGGGTTTAAGCCATCCAGGGAGACTTCAGCCTCACTGAAGACATCTTCAGTATTGTTCAGTGGTTCAGGGATCCAAACTAGGATAGGCAGGACTTCCCATCTGTGATTTCTACAAAGTTAAACAAAGTTAAAACAAAGTTTGAAATCAAGGTGATGACAATATAATGTAAACATAATAAAACAGTGATCCCAAACTGGATCAGATCAAAGGTTCATCTAGCCTGCTAAGGATGTTTTCAGCAGTTCCATCCTGGATGGTTCAGCAAGGAGGCAAAAAAGGTGCAGTTCCACCAGTCATGATGGGTCAATGGAGAACGCATTGCAGAAAAAAAACCCATGGGTCTCCTGCCTTTCCATTTCCCCCTCTCTCCCTGTGTTTATTTTGCTTCTGGCTGTGCATTTCTGCCTCTTACCCTGCATGTGTGAAGGTGTTTGTCAGGTCTTCCCTGAGCCAATATAACCAGTTCAGTGACAAGGAGTTTTCTAAACTGACTCTCCCAGACACCAGATCTGGTTCAGTGGATGGAACAGATTATACAGACAAGAGCAAAGGGAAGAGAGAAATAGAAAACTAGGCAGAGGGAGTGAATCCTCCCACCCTGAACTGCAGCAAGTTGCTACATTTCTCTGACTGCAAATGGTGAGACAATGCCCTGCTGCTAGCTCCATAGACTTGTGAGCTGGATGATGTGCAAGTAATCACACTACTGTTACTAAGCCCTCAAGTGCTTGACCTACCAAGTAGCATAAGCCTACATTGTCACACTTGGGCTCATTTTCTCAGAACAAAGTCCTTAATCAAAGGGTGAAAATACAACAGTGCTGCCAACTGGCAGCCAGACTGACTCTGCACCACTGCTGCTTCCAGTTCACAGCTCTTACACACATTCATTCATATCAGTTATTGAATGAGCTGCCCCAAAATTTCAACAGAAATTTGAAATCAAGGTGATCTGAGAAACTTATAACTACTTGTGGAACTATAGTAGAAGAAATGAACTATAAATTACCCTGGAGACATCAACTGAAATTGCCAAGTGTTTGTAATTATGTCTGTATTTTATCCTTTTCAATAATAAATTATTATAAAAGTATGAATGCATAAGAGATAGACACTGTTGCTATTGTGAATTTTGACCCTGTAGTTAAAAAAAAACAAAAACAAAAACAAAACAAACATAATAAAACCTAAACAACCAGATGATAGTTCCTTTTGAATTCTGGACAATTATAGTCTTTAATTCTGGGAAGCATATATGTTCCTTCTATTTATTGATAGTTTTACAGAGCATCAGTCTACCTAGAGATGACATGGATACAGAAGAACTACGGATGATAGATTGAAATGAATCTTTAAAACATACAGCTTAACATAATACTCCATGTATCTGTTTCCACCAACACTTACAGTCAATTTTAAAAGATGCTAGGTCTCATTCTCTATTGCCCTGTCATCGGTTTTAAAGCTTTCTGTGTTGCCAAAAAGATTCTGCCAAACACCACAGCATGAAGTGCCAGGATGAATATACAGAAATGCAAGAATCGTAGATTTCTTCTCCACGGCTTCATATTCCATATTTTCAAATACAGCTCTTCAAGCGACCTGAAGAGTGATCAGGTGAGAATTCTCCACTCCCATTGGGATGATAGGTTTCACACCTCCTTTAAACGATGGCCACACTCTGCAAAGCAGGGGAGAGGAAGGTTATCTATGTGTTCTTATACAAGTGAACATAAACAAGTGGACGCTCTAGCAAACTGACAACAGACTACTAACAAAGGGCCAGATGCACTTATCCTCTTACAAGGGTGAAGAGGGACAAAATTAGTAAATATTTATATTATTATGGTGGCATGTAACTGGAGCTCAGTAGTAGAGGAAACAGCGATTTACAAGCATGTTCCTCCTCTCTTGGGAATCTGCATAAAACAAGCAAAGGTTCAGCACTGAGAAAAAAAATTCTGAGAGAAGGACTGAATCAGATCAGAGAGCTACAGGTTTTGAAAACATACTTAGGGTTTGGACAATGAGTAGCAAAGAGCAATGTTTTCCTGGTAAGGGTCATCATAAATCAATATGAGAGATCTGCCTGGGCATTTGAAAGAAGTGTGTGTGCATCGTGCAGCATTCAGCCCCAGCTCCTCAGAATTCTCTCTAGCTTTGTGCTAAAGCTCAGCATTCAGGACGTCCGCCTGCAAGACTACTCCAGCCAAAACATTTCATCACTGGCTGCTCATGCCCTAACTCTACTAATGCCAATCTTTCTCCAAAGGGCACCTGGCAGACTACAGTGTGTAGATTATGCCTTGCCTACTGCTTTTTTCCAGCTTGTCCCCCCTTCTCCCACAATTACTTAGTACAGTGGACATCAGTTCTATACTGGGCACCTCAACAAGGCTTGCAAACCTCAAGGGCTTAGACCTTGCATCTTCCCTACTGAAAAATCACAGAAAGTTAATTTTGCACAAGAGCTTACAATAAAATATTTTGGGTTTCAGACATATTTTTTGTTCTAATGAACACTTGTTTTTGAGAGTCCTTCAAATGCAATTGCAGGCTTTTATGTCTATGTTGTGCCTGGACTCAGTCCTAGAGCCTTGATATGTCCATAACTCATTTAGATGAATGTTAAGATTGCCCCAATTTGATGGAGAGCAGTCAAATCACATTGTGCAGGAACTGATATAAGAACAAAGATGCTTTTTGGATGACAAGATGTCATCTCTTGTGTGCATCTTTGCATTGAAAGAGAGCAAAAAAGGTGTGTTATCTGATGCTCATTCTGTCCTTTGTGGATTAGAGGTTGAGACATCTCCTTGAGACACAGAGAAAGCACTGCATGTCGGTAGAGTATTGGGATAAGCACACTCATAGAAGGGATAGGTAACATCCCAGGAACATCTCTGAAAAGCAGCCCCATGTGATCACACACACGCTTGGGCATTTGACAGAATATTGTGAACTACCAGTGGCAATCATGCAGGTAAACTGGGAGTGGTGACAGGAATGGTAGAGGAAGGCAATCACCTAAAAAGTGGTGATGTGTATTATTAAGAATATCCCCATATACACTTAAAATGCTTAGCAAGAGTTTCAGCTGACTAGTTCTGTTCTACAGCTATAGAGGTTATGTTGTACTGTGATGGGAAAATGATTCTCCATCATGCCCAGCTCACTGTGGAGCACTTAAAGCATAGACCCAGGAACGAACTCACTCCAAGAGGTAAAAACAAAGCCGCATTATGTAATAAGATTTAATGATTATTCGAATCTGTTTTTCCATCCCTGGAAACCTTTTATTTAACCTTTCTTGTTTTGTTCTTGGGATATTGGGATACTGTTATTGGGATATTGTTATTGGGGTATTGCTAAAACAAGTAACCATGTTCTCAAATTAATAAGGATCATTTTTTGTACAACCCTGTTAAGAGCATTTTGACGTTTTCTTTCTCTCCTCAATAAAGGAACACTAACAGAAGCTTTTCTAGGAAGTGTAAAATGTTGGCAAAATGTTCAGTTTGGATGGCCACAGAGAACAAACATGTAAGCTGTTATGTGCATATCCTGGGGTTCAACCTTTTTTTTCTCTAAGAGGAAAACAAAAGCAAACCTTTTAAAGCCACCACTAAGGAGATTTCTATTTAGAGAATATGCAATAACTCATATTGAGACAAGATTTTAATCTCAGCAAAGCTTTGGATAATCTCCTGGCACCTGTGTTTGCTGCTCTTCCACCCCATTGCACTGCTTAGACTGAGGCCAAAGGCCAGATCCTGCAAGCGTTTTTGTGGCAACAGTCCTGCTTATGTGAGGGAGAGTCTTAGCACAAGATAGGCAAAGTTTTTATCAGGATCTGCCCTTGAAAGTGCCACCTATAAAGAAATGACACAAGTGTCATCATCTTTTATATTCCTTTGGAGCCTCTTATTCTGTTTTACAAGTACTGTGCTAGTTGACATTATTTGTTGTGGCACAAATCATACCCATGCATCATGCTGCCTTGCTTGAGGAAACAGTGTGAAGTATAGACAACTCTGTCCCTGGGAAACCAGGAGAAAGATAATATCTAGGATGATTTTGGAAAGTCTTGGGAAAGGTTTTTCAGATGTAGATCTCAGCTACTGGAGGCTCTCCATCAGCCTCTGTGTGCTCTGGAGAGGTTTTTATAGTGATTTCACAATACAAGCTAGTGGGGATGTTTTTGGTACTTTGTGGATGGTACTATTTGGTACCACTGTGGATGCTGTGGAGACTTAGTGCTGCTGAGGCCACCGTATCTGACTAAGATATGGACTCCAGTTAACAAGTGTCATGTTTGTAGGAATTCAGCCTCTGCAGCTCAAGGAAAAAGAAAGAAATGTACAAAAAAATTGGGTTTGTCCGTGGTAATTTGAGCACGCTGTAAAAGGAGATTATGTGGCTGGGCATGGGAAAGAAAAAAAAGAAATCTACATTGATGCATCTTATATCAATACATGTATCTTTCATCTCTTTAAAAATTAGCATTATTCATTTTAAAGGGTTAAAAATAACATCACATTTCTTTCCTTCTTTGATTCTGTGATACATGTGTCCCATTTTAAAGTCTACACCCTGTGAAGAGGAGTACATTATCAAGGAAAGACGCTTGCCAGGGACAGAAGGTAATTTCCCGTAGCAGGTGCGTACAGCAGGTGGTACACAGTGTACCTGCAACGAAAAGGTAGATTTAGGCTAAGATTTTATTTAATATGGAAAACTTATTGCATCCTGAGCCACTACTGGGGATGTGCCAAAAATCGTGTCTGCAGCATGATTTATTACGTGAAAATACCACCGAACTAATCAGTGGAGTTACTAATTAATACAAATCTGCATTTTTGCATAAGCAATTAGTGCAAAGAGAGTGCAATGAAAGAGGAAGTTTGACTCATTTAATCTCAGTGTCTATTCAAGCGGAAAGACCCACCAGGGCAAGGCACTAGGATCTACATTTGGAATTTTTTTCCTTTTGATTAGTTAAAGGAACTAAAAGGTCAAATTATCAATATTTAATTCAAATGGAAATGCATTTGTTCAAGAGGAAAGAAAACACTTTATTTAAACAAGGTGGGACTCTGGGGGTAAATGCCTGGATCAAAAATAATTAGATTTTGCAGTTATAACAGCATCTAAATCCCTTCTGATAAGAATCCTTTTTCCTAATAACAGAGGTGGTTTGATACCGATACGCTAGACTGCTGACGCTATTTAAACTGTAGCTCAGGCGGTAGCCGGCCTACCAATACAATTTAGACATTTGCTTTAATGGTACCTACTTCTCTGATTTTTTTTTAATCAATTTGAATTATATTTTAAATCTATTGTGATTTCATAATTGTGTGCACTTGACTAAAAGAGTAATTTTAAAGGCTGATAATTAAACCTTGGTGGTGATGTATTTTCCATTAACTAAATAGAAGTTTACATTTATAGAATTAAAACAACAACAGCACTTACCTAACGGGGAAGACTCAATAAAATTAATACACTGAGTTTTAAGGGCGAAAAGAGCAGGAAAGGCACCTTAATCAGTCATTCCAATTTCGAGCCCAGACGCTACGAAGTGCGATGCAGACGCACCCGGCACCGAACCGGTACCGGAGCGGCATTTCAAAGCTTTGTTTTCCCGGTGATTCCTGAGCCACGGCAGCTGCAGCAGCCTGGTCACATCTCGGAGTGATCTGGACAGTGGGGCTGCCCTCTCCTCCTGTCCTGTCCTCTCACCGCAGCATTTGGAAATGAGCGAGCAGGGGAAAACCGCGGCCAAACTCAAGCCGGTCCTTCCCGAGCCCGAAGCCCGCGCCGGCGGCGGCTGCGGCCCCACAGTGCGGTGCGGTGGGACAGAGGGACAGGAACGGCAGGAGGGGACGTTTTCCCTTCTCTTTTTTTATTCAGGATAACCGTCTCTCTGGAGAAGGAGGGAGCGCGAAACGTGATAGCGAAATGAGAGAGCCCGAACAGCCCAGGCTACACGGGCAGTAAATCACTCCCTCAATTATAAGCGCGGCTTCCTCTCTCCAATAGCTCTAAGCTATTTGGGGAGGCATCCTTTCCCCGCACTCTCGCAGGTGCAATATGAATCAATTATCTTAATTAAGATAGTGCCGCAAACCCAAGAGATTTCACCGGGAGTGGATTTCGCGTCCCGGACAACAGTAAAGCGTTTCCAACTTGCGCTGCTCCCCCCGCAAAAAAAACTCCCTCCCGCCCGGCCGGGACAGGGCTCAGCCCCGCGGCATCCCGCGAAGGGGTCGCGCTCGCTNAGATAAGAAAAAGGAAAGGAAAGGAAAAGAAGGGGGGAGGGGGAAGAAAGGGAAAATTAAAAAAAAAAAGAAAAGCAAAAGGAAACATTAAAATAAAAAAAGAAAAAAGAAAAAAAAAAAAGGAAAAAAAGGGAAAAGAAAATCAAAGGATTCGGGAGGAAAAATAAGCAGAAGCCGAATTAGAGGACAGATGGAGAAGGAGGAGTCTGTAGGTCAGAGAGGAAAAAAAAAAAAGACACGCTTGGAGCGATAAAATCAAGAGGCTGGGGGAAGAGGAGAGACAGGGAAGGTGGGAAACCGGAGCCATTGAGCCAGGCAAGGGACGGCCCGAGTAGGGAAGGCAGAGCTGACTGCCTGGGAGAACCGTAAGAGAAGCAGTGCCGAAGCGGGCGGAGCGACAGAGAGCCCCGGCACACGCGGAGCGCAGCGCCCGTCCTGTGCCCCGACGGGCGGCACGGAGCAGCGCCTTGTCCTTCTCGGCCTGGCTCCTCCACGGCCACGCGTGTCACCGGGGCGGAATGAGCCTACCGCGCCGGGCTCGGGCGGATTTGAGCCCCTCTGTCCGACTGCCTGCCTCTTTATTTGTCTCTGTATTCATCTGTCTGTCGACAACGTGTTGATGTTATTTTGCTCCCAGGGAAGATGACTCTGTTGGTCATACTTAAGAAGCACACAAGAATCCCAAAGCTCCTACCGGTCCCCGAAATCCAGCTTTCTCCCTAGTGTGTCCCCAGCGCCCCACAATCCTGGGTGTGTTCCCAGCCAGTACATTTAAAGACGGGTTACATTTTTCAGCAGCCGAGACAGGGATGGACCAGACCTATCCCTCTCCCGTGCCCTCCAAACCTGTTTGTATCTCACCGCTTCCAAAACGCGTCCCTACTCCACCCGCTCCCCGTTAACGGGGTCGCGTTTTCGAGGGAGCAGCCGGCCGCGCGGGAGCTCGGGCCAGCCGGCCCGGACATAAGCATCCTCCCGGATCCTGACCTCGGGACCCCTCTATGGTCAGAAAAGGCTCGCCATGATCAGGGGCTGCCCTTCGGTGGGACGGCGCTTCCCTCCCCGCCGTGCCCCAGGGAAGGGCCGCAGCCGCCAGTGACCCGAAGGTACTCCGCTCCAGCCCCGCTCTCCCGACCTGGCGATACACACCGCGCTGCCAGCCCTCGCTTCCCGCCGAGAACCGGCCAGCTTGGAAATAACAAAACTCAGCCGGTTGCCCTGTGTGTTTGATTACCGAGAAGGCGAACATTCCCCTGAGTCTCCTCCTGCCGCCCCGTCGGCCCCGGGCTATGTAGGTCACCAACAGGAGAGAAACATTTTAAAAATAACCCGACCTGGAAAAATATCTTCCGAAATGGTCTCCTCAGGGCGGAATTATTTGTTTCTCATTTAAAGCCTCAGGAGGCGAAAATTACTTTATTTTATTTTTATTGATTAATTATCCAGATAACATGCGCCGGTAGCACAGCTATCGTGCGAGGGGGCTATCTCCCCCCCTTAAAATGCATCTCTAAGATTTGTTCAGCGTGTGCAAACTCCGCCGAGGCGTTTAAAGTCTTTAAAGCCGCCACTCTTGGCGTCTTTCTTCCAAACTTCCCGTTAACCAGCGTGTTCCTATCGAAAAGCCGGGAAAAGCAAACCGGAGCTTGGTCCACGGGTGGGCACAGCAGTCACAGGATGTCCGTTTTCCCCGTCACCGGAGAAATCCGGGGACGGATGTTAACTGGGGGTCTGTGGCGGCGAGGGAGCGGCAAGGACTGGGACAGGGAGTCTCAGAGGCGCCCGTTAGGAGATGCTGAGGGCGGGCCGCGGGGACCCAGAACAATAGCAACAATGAGGCTCCGCGGGCCGCCGGCCCCTGGGTGGCGGGTACGGAGCGGTGCGGAGCGGTGCGGTGCCACGGCGGTACCGCCGGCGGGTCCCGCGCGGTGACAGATGGCGCGGCCCGGCGGGTCACCGGGGGCGTGGCGGCTCCGCGGGCGGGCGCGGGCCCGCATACAAATCAGGGGCGTCACGTGGGGGGGGCGCCGCCGCCGCCGCCTGACGTGGGC
>VYXB01007524.1:0-29570 GCA_013397135.1 Pachyramphus minor
TGGTAAATTTAAACACTTTTAGTAGGTACTTCTATTGTGGAAAATGCTTGGGCTCACCACAGCATAATATAGTTTTGTTCCAGAGTATTCCAAATTACTTTCTTAATCAATACATACTTTGTTTTCCCACCATTTTCCAGGGATCCTGAAAATATTATAATGAATTAAAACTTCTTGGAAGCACTTATTTATTGGAATACTTATAATTTTTTTTGTCTTGAGTACAGTAACATGTACGCTCCCACACCTATCACAGAAAGATACATCTACTCTTTGCAGTTACCTAGTTTTCTTTAAGAGTACAATTGGTACATACCCATTCAAAGGAAGGTAAAGATGCCTAAGTAAAATGCTGCAGTTAGGATTTTCTTCATTTAACAGTGTTTCAGGGGCTGCTTGTGGTGCTGTAGGTAAGAAAGGTAAAAAATGGGGACCATACATAGCAATTAAAGGAAGAATAAACTGCTGTGTTTTTTCAAAATCTTTATTTTATTAGAAAGTTAATTTATTTAGATAGGAAGCAATTTGTGTTGATCCTTTTTTTGTAAGTCTGGAGAAAAGACTAATTGTAAATTCTATTTCAAAATTTGTTAACTTTATTCTGTGATGTTTCTTACAAGCATAGAATTAGTACTGAGTAAAAATCACTTTTTTCTTCTTGACCAAGGCAGAAATTTATCTAGTGTTTCACAATGGACAAATAGATATTATNTAATAAAAATCACTTTTTTCTTCATGTTAATACATTTTTTGTTGACCAAAGCAGAAATTTATCTAATGTGTCACAATGGACAAATAGATATTATTTTATCTCTGTTTATTACATAATATCTATACAAAGAGCTATAATTTAGTACTGGTTGTAATTCTACCCTTAATTTTTAGACTTTCTTCACCACTTAATTCTCAGCCTTCTAAAGTTGGGTTCTGCCTTGTACTCATACCCACAGACATGGGAGAATTTTGAGGCAAGGTTCAGAAGCAAGCTTTGAAATATATTAGCAAAAACAATATACACACCGTTGTTGAATTCTGAAGAAGCAATATGGTTATTGTTTTATTTATAATCTGAGAGGAGGAATTTTCACCTTGGGATTGATGATGCTGTTGAAGAGTATCCCCACACTATTGGGGTGTGAGGTCGTTTCTGATCTGGTTTTCTGTTTCTACCAAGTTTGTATTTGAGGTCTATCAGTTGATATTTCACTTGAAAATTTACACTGTGCAGTAAACAAACAAACAAATCAACCAGTGAACCTCTTTAATATAGTTTATGTTACTGGCTCAGTGAGTCAGAACCTGGGAAGGACTTCTATGGACTGAGGGCTACAGATTCCTACATGCTCTTTCCAGCAATGGTTTACTTTTCTTCGAATTCTCTTGCCATACCAGAGGTTATGTAGCCAGTGGAAATGTCTTTCAGTTCCTGCAGATAAGGGTAAAGTTTACCTTACCACCCCAGTCATGACAAAACAGGCAGTTAAAACCATGTCTATGCTCAGAAGAGGTGAGATAATCTTGTCAACCAGAGATAGAAGGTGATACTTGCTTCTCTTGGGAAGGCTGTGGACAAAAATGTAATGTTCACTCAGTTATATTATTTGAACACTAGAAGAGGGGATACATAACCTCAACACGAATTTAGTGCTGCTTGATTAGCAGCCTTCATTGTTTCTTTTTCCTGCTTTAATATGTTTTTACTGTTCAGTTTAACCATCTGTAGTCAATGTACTCATCATTTCAAGGAGCATTTGAGGATCATTTGTTTAAAATTATTAGATAGCTATGCAGAGCTTTGAGTCAGTGACTAATCTGGACACAGCACATAAGAACTCAAAATATTGCCAGTGGTTGCTCACAATGATGAATAAATCCAAGTTAAACACTGATTAATTACCTGCCATACCTATCAAACTAAGATCATTATTACATAACTTAATAAATAACAGAAAAAGCTGTTCTGATTATTGAAATGGACTTTATAAGAGTAGAGGACTATTACTTCTGCACTTTTTGATGACCACAAAACTTAAAGACATAAATTTACATTTCCTTTGTCAAGCTTCTTATCCCACTTATTTCCTGTAATCACACAACATAGTGCAGCTGGTCTATCTTCCGAAATTAATATTTCAGGATCTGTTACATACTATAAGATCTGTTAGGTAGGAAATTCTACTTCCAGGAAAGAAGAGACCTGAATTTCTTCCCTTGAGAAAGAGAAAATTGTATAATACTTCAGTATTAGACAGGCAACCCTTGTTTGGAAATACCTGATCAGGTGGTGCTCCTATACTTTAACATCCCTTCTCTAACAGAAGTTTGCTTCTGATTTCCTGAACCATTTCACTCAGTAAAAGTTCACAGTTTCATTAGTTTCACTAGGAGTGTTTTAACAAGGATTTAGGTTTGATCAGGAGGACCCATATAATGGTATGTAGCAATGCCTAAGTTAGACAGGTTTAACAGTTTGCCAAGTTGTTATCCCCATTCTTAAAACATGGAGTGAAACACATTTTTTTAATACAAAGTTTCAATGCCACAACCTACGGGTTATGTTACCATAACATAACTAGAATATCATAGTTGCATAGTCACATGTGGTAATTGTCAGTGCAAATTAGATCAGCAGTTTTGGCCTGACTTTGACAAGTACACTGAATTGTAAACTGCCAAACCTTAAATATCCATTAGCGCTATGAATGCTATCCTGAGTGGTGAGTTGACCACCACAGCTGCTTGTTCACTTGCACCTCAGCAGGATGGCAGAGAGAACTGGGAGAATAAAACCTGAAAACTTGTGGGACTAGATAAAGACAGTTTGGTAAGTGAAAAAAAGCCACACAGACAAGCGAAGCAAACCAAGGAATTTATTCATTACTTCTCATCTGCAGGCAATTTTGTCCTTATACCCACAGACTTTGGAAAGGTTTGAGCAAAGGTCTAGATATAGCCTTTAAAAAATATCATTAAAAGTCAATAGCTACACAATTGTTGATGAATTCCTGAAGAATTGATACTTCCAGGGAAATATACACAAAGGTTACTGGGGAAGAAAAACACTGTAACCAAAAATATCTTTCCTTCCTCATCATTTCCCTGAGGTTTTCTTGGTGAGCCTGAAATCACATGGTGTGTAAGGTCCCTTTGACCATCCTTACCAGTTGTCCTTGTTATGATCTTTGCCAACATTTTGTGTATCCCCAGCTTCCTCACTAGAAGGTAGAGTGGGAAAAAGAGAAAGTCTTGGCACTTAGTAAGCACTGCTGAGCAGTAGCCAAAATATTGGTGTGATGTCCACACTAGTGTAGTCACAATTCCAGAACACAGCATCACATGGGCTACTACGAAGAAAATTAACTTCATCCCAGGGAGATCCAATACATCCAGTTCTTTGGGATTTTTTTTTTTGTTCATTTTTTTTGTTTAAAACTTTTTTCTAGTAGATGATACTCTACAGAAATAAACAGAAGGGGAGCAGGGTGCTCGCAAAACAGTACAGATTACTGAGAGAAGTATAAAGCTGGTTCATATCCTATAAGGTTATGCACTTGGTAAAGGGCCAGAAATGGGTGGTGTAACCTACTGATTAGTAGGAATAGCAACTAGAAGGCAAATGAGGAATCAATGTTTAACCAAAAGGGTGAAGCAGAGCTTTCTTAAATATAATTAGTGTAAAAAACCCCATATTTTAATGTCTATCTGTCTCTGTTGTGTGCTATATTCTGGAAAATATTGTATATTATATAGCAAGTATATACAGATAATGAAATTGTTACTATCTATGGATTTATTTACCGAAACAAAAATTTACCATATGATTATTACTGTGCACTTCTAATTAGCGTAACAGATTCAGTATGATAAAATAAGAATAAATATATTCTTATATAAGAAAAGAAATGTTAGTGAGGAAAACCAAATGAAATGAGCTTACTTTTTTTTTTTTTCCTTAACAAGGACTTATGGCAAAACAGAAAAATTGAAACTTCTTTAAACTTGTTTAACATTGAAGCCCTTCTGAAAATTGTTAATGTGATTTCCAAGTATTCAGGAACATTAGGCATTAAAAATTGGGCTGTATGTCCTTGGGGAAAGAAATTAATAGACATAAAAGATTCTCTATCTTAATCTATATATTTATAATATGTACATAGTTCTTGTCATTGCTTTAAGCATTAATGAATATTAAACAGCAGTGAAATTACAGTTTGGAGAATCAGCCTTCTGGGACTTTATTAAGTAGTCATGAATAAAGCCAAGACTTCCTCCTCAAAAGATCTAAGCTGCATCTTTGACTGCCGGTGTACTACTATTAGTCGTGCTGCTGTAGCTAGGCACTGGCTCAGTGTCTGCCCTTCCCAAGTCTATATCTTAAGCCTGTTCTAAAACCTTGCTATAGGATATGAAGATCACTTAAAGGTATCAGATGCATTCATTGTGGAAGTGCATATGGACATACTAGTACGTTTTGTTAGTGCACAGTGGGAGCCGTGGTTTTTCTGTACGCACTGGAGTAAAATTGCCAGTGGTTCATGTGTTGCTGTAATTTTCTCACCATTGTACTGGGGTGGTCATATCTGCTGAGTAGCTGTTTTCTCAGGTCAGATCTTCCCCAGTCACATGACAGCACATCCAGTATAAACTAAATAGGTGTGCTTGAGAGCACCTTTTCTTGGTGACCTACATCATAACCTAGAAAAGTGGGATCAGACAGTTGTATAGCTAGTTTTGAGTGTGGGAATCAGACTGTGATGATGGTGGCACTGGGTGGAAAGAGGTGGTTCCTCCTCTCAGTCACCTACCCTCAGTTTTTGACTCCCAATCCCCTGGCAGCAGGACCAGCAGCCTCAGTACTCTGGCCATTTCCTCCCTTGCACATCGCTACTGCATTTTCACCCTTCCTCAAAGCCTGTTAAGTTCAGAAGGAGGGAAAGGAAAAGGGACAAAGAAAAGGAAACAGAAAGGAAACAACGTTGGAATAAATTCAGTGTATAAGAGGATACAAAATGCTGACCTCTGTAACATCACACCATTATCATCAACCTTATGTGACCCTGACTACCTATGGTAATTGAAACTGAGAAATTAATTTAATCCCCTCGGTGTTTCTGTTCTGCTGCACACTCTTCCAATGTATAGGAATCACTCCTATACTTTGTGCAAACAATACAATTCCTGCAGTTTGTTTATGCTTGCATTTTCTCTGCAGGCATTTTCTGTTAGGCACACTTCATTGTGCACAACAACTCATTGTCCGTGTGGAGACCAGTGATGACTGGTGTCCCTCAAGGGTTGGTACTGGGGCTGATACTGTCAGCAACATGAACAGTGGGATTGAGTGCACCCTCAGCAAATTTGGTGATGATACCAAGTTGTGTGGTGCAATCAACGCGCTGGAGAGAAGGAGGGGTATTGAGAGGGACCTTGACAGGCTTGAGAGGTGGGCCAGTGCAAATCTCTTGAGGTTCAACAAAGCGAAGTACAGCGTCCTACACCTGAATTGTGGCAATCCCAAACACATGTCCAGATCGGGTGCGGTGACTGAGAGTAGCTCTGCAGAGAAAGACTTGGGCGTGATGGTTGGTGAAAAACTCAACATGAGTTGTGTGTGCTTGCAGTCCAGGAAGCCAACAGAATCCTGGGCTGCATCAAAAAAAACGTGGCCAGCAGGTCGAAGGAAGTGATTCTCACCTTTACTTTGCTCTTGTGAGAACTCACCTGGAGTGCTGCATGCAGTTCTGGTTCTTCAATATGATGGACATGGAAATGTTGGAGCAAGTCCGGAGGAGAGCCATGAGGTTGATAAGACTGGAGCATCTCCTCTGCAAAGACAGACTGAGAAATTTGGGACTATTCAGTCTGGAGAAGAGAACCTTCCTGTGTCTGAAGGGAGCCCACAGGGAGGCTGGAGAGGGACTGTAGTGATAGGACAAAGAGTAATGGGTACAAATTGAAAGAGGGGAAATATAGGTTAGATATTAGGAAGAAATTCTTTACTGTGAATAATAGTGAGCTACTGGTATAGGTTGCCCAGGATGCATGCCCTAACCTGCCAGTGTTCAAGGCCATGTTGGATAAAGCCTTGAGCAACCTGGTCTAGTGGGAGGTGTCTCTGCTAATGGCAGTGGGTTTGGGGCTAGATGATCTTTAAGGTCCTATACAACCCCTTAGCATTTAATGATTCTATGATTCATTGCCTCCCTGTTGTCATCACCGCAGTGAACTGAGGTTCACCAACAAGACAAATATATGTTTCCCTCTGTAAAGTTATATTCTTTTTCTTATTAACATAGTTATCAGTTATACCACAGAAACCATTTGATCTTCAGTTAGTCTGCCTGTTAACTGCTCAGAATCATGACACTTAATTTTACTATATTATTAAGTTGATCTAGCCAGTCAGTGTCCTTTAAAGAGGAAATATTATTTTTAATGGCATATGCAATGACATATTTTTGAAAGATGATATATAACAATTTATTACATGATTTTGTACTCCCACTGAAATATAATACCGATGTCCAGTATTTGTGGATCTGCCAAAATAGCCAGGATTTTATAAATTAAAATACTCAAGTACCTCCAGATTTTGAAAAAAGTTTGAGTGTTTTAACCACCTCCTCCACTACTGTCCTTATTTTAGTCCAGAAATCAGGAATTCCCTTGCTCAGTTATATGCCATTTAGATTAATTTCTCTAACCTTTATTCCACTCAAAATTTAGGTTAAATTATCTACATTTTTGACTTCAGCATGTATCATTTTATCAATTTTCATGGTGTATCATGCTAACTGTTTCTGGAGATGTAGGATCAAAAGAAAACATACATCTTTGTTTTTTAAAAGTGTGGTTTCTTTTGTTCATAGTTGCAGGCAAAAAAGAAACGTTGAAAACTTGTATTCTGGGACTCCAGCACTGTGAAATGTTATTTGTAAGTGTATTCATTCTTTATCAATAATTATTTGAGGGTAGAGACACTTCTTGCTGTAAGTAATGAGTAATAGATACTTCTCAAATCATGTGCTATTTGGTTATTTGAAACTTTGTTTAGAAATGTTTAAGGAACTTGATGTGTCTAAGTGGGAGAAAGATTTGGCTTATCTGATAAATTAATTTTCACTTTAGAAAAACAAATGATCTAACTACATCTAACTCAATTACCTTAGAAAAATCAAGGTCACAAAAAACTGATTACTTTGGTCAGTATTTATACCCTCATCTTAAATGTTAAATTTTATCCAAATCACAGATAGTTAAAAGACTCATAACAGACTTCTGTAATTTCACATAATTGACTATATAGATTTGTAAATAATTTTCCAGGGTTTTATCTATCTAGTTATTTGTATCTAGATCTATTTATCACCTAGACCTGTTCAAATATTTCTAGAGCTACTTTTATTGGTAGTTATCCTATATATTCTATCTGTAGACAAAAATTCATGGACAAATATATACATATATATATATGTATATAGGAAGGCTACCATAAAAGAAGAGGAAGCCTACCTTCTTATTATCAGATTCAAAAGAAAAGACACGAGTCTGTTTCTTATCCAAGATATTCCATTATTGGCTCATAATTTCACAAATACTCTTTTAAAAGAAAATTAAGAGAGCACGAGTCAACATATTTTGAGAAACTGTTCTTTGTTTCTAAATGGCATGATCTAGTTTTGTAGTGAGCTGAGTTCTGAGATTTACTGAAACTATCTGAAATAAATATACTATTGAAGTGTGGTTATTAAATGCATTTAAACTTAGCATATACCACTGTCTGTCATTATACATGTATCTTCTCACTTTATAAATAAAGCATAGTTTTCTACTGCTGCTAATAGCTCTCATTTAGTGACCGACAAGACAAAGCCACTAGTGGAGGTTGAAAAAATGCAGTGAGTGATGTTGTCAGTGCCCCAGAGGTAAATAAATACTGCCTTTTCCAAGATCTGACCTTTAGGCTGATTATGGGTATGGTTATCTTTGCCAGGAGCGCACAAGATAGATTAAACCAAGAAGCCTTTTTAATACTGATTAATCCTGATGGAAGTAGGTTTGTTTAGTCCTAGGGAATGCAGCAAAAATACTGGCCTTATCATCTGAACAATTTTTAAAGTTATCTTTGATGTGAATTAGAAGGTGCTTGTGGTTTGTCAGGTCGCAATGTGTGAAATGCCACTTTTGTTGATATTTAGCATTGGCGCTTGCTTTCATGTTTGTACATAATCCATGTGATAGAGGTTTTCAATGATACACCCAGAGCATTAAAAATAAGTGTTGGAAGACTAAGAATATTTTTTTTTCTTTTTAAAGGACTCTGACTGCCAGACTTGCTTGTCTTTAATCGAAACTCTTCCTTTAATTAAAGAGAGGTTGTAAGATGACTGACTTTTTTCCAAAATGAAGTAAAACTGATTGGGAACAAATACAGCAGTACATCTTCCTGAAAAGTGGCCTGCTCAACCATCTTCATTCAGCCCACTATATCTATAGTATTTAAAAATCCTCTTTAATTTTTTTTCACCCAGGAATTGACACACGCATGTATGTAAGAAAGTAATAATTTCAGACATAGAAGAGTTACTAACTGGGGGCTGCTTCAAACACTGAGGGATAAGTAAATAGAGATTCTCTGTAGAGCTAAGTGTAATTACAGTACATGACTAAGTAAGTCTGAAGAAGGTAGATTTGGACTATATGAAAGAACAAAGACATTCTGAAGTCCCAGAAAAAACAAGAACCCAATGCTGCCTGTTTATTTTTCCCTGTGCTTCTTAGAATTGGTGGACCCTAAACAAGAGAAGGAAATTCACTATATCTGGGACACTGACAAGCCAGGAAATATCTATCTAAATATTAAGTAGGCCAAGCAAGATCACTACTGTGAATAATGATTCTGAGAAAAATGGTGCACAATACTCAGAGAAAATAATTTTTAATTCAGATTCAACGATATTTATCCTGAAAGCCTGATTGCATGAGTCAGACTCATTCATTCAGGATATATAAACCTGTCATGTATGTTCACTCAAAACATCTGAAATTTAAAGGAATAATTGCTTGCAAAAACTTCAGCCATGGAAATAACATGGTCAAAAATTATTGACAAGTTGCTGAATAACAAACAAATATAGAGAAGCTGCAGTCTGTTTTATAAATCACTCATTAAAAAAAAGTGGCAATATTTTTCAATTGTGAATTGTTTCCTAGGCTTATGATGTTTGATGATAATTTAAAAGGCCAATACACAGTGCTCTAAAGAGTAGGCTTTTTATAAACACAGTAGCTCATGCCCTAAAAGCTCTAAAACACCCCTTTGTGTATATCTTTCAGAGTTTCTTGTTAAAAATGTGATCCCATATGCAGGTGAACTGTTTTTAACAGAACTAGAGACTTAAGAATTATACTGATGGAGTACTTTCTTGAAGTGCTGTACATATCAGTTGTTGTGTGATATTTGCATACAAGATAGGTTTCATGCTTCATGTTATGCTTCATGTCTTATTTTTTAAGAGAACTTGGGTTTTTTATTATTTTTTGTCTGTTTATTGTTTTTTCTTTTCCCTGCTTTCTTCTTTCTATTTTTTTTCCCCCATGTACTGCTCGCAGCTGGCCCATCCTTGGGCATTCATCTGAGCATCTTGGCTACAGAGATAACTTTTTTTCCCCTTTGTTGCATTCCTGTCATTCTCAGCCCTGAAGAAAATAAAAAGATCAGGAAAAACACTAACAGAACTTCAACTTCAGCAGATAAGCAAAAGAATGACAAATGCCTTATGACAACTAAGATGTTCCTCTTTTTAAGAACACAGTAGATATACTTCAGGCATGAAGACTTGGCATGAAATTCAACATTTGGAAACACACTGAAGACAGGATAGCTTTTAGTTTCAAAAAATAATTTAAGAAAAAAAGGAATTATTTTTTTTAATTTAAAAAAATAATTTAAAGGCTAACTTCATTCTTTGTGACATTTCTAGCCAGCAAAGGGGAAAAAATATTTTTTTGTTAACCAATTCTAGGTTAAGAGGTATCTCATTTTTAAACACAGGGTGAGAAGGTTTCTCACTGATACATATCAAACTGTTCTTTTGAACCACATTAACAGAATGTAGACTATGGTGAATTTGGGGAGTGTTTAGGATGTAGCAGTCAGAGGTGAGATGGCAAGGAGTAAAGTTTTCAGAAATCCATCAGTATTTCTAGTAGTTGAATTCTGGAAACAGAAATATTTTTTTTCAGGTGCGTGTGTGGTGGGAAACATACGTGCAGGCTGACTTTGAAGACTCGTTATCTGAAGAATAGCATAATGTGTGTGTGATTGTACAGCTGACTTTAAGCTTAATTTTATAATAGTGATAATTCATATGGGACTCATTCATTCATTCAAGAGCATTACTGATTAATTAAAGCATTTTTTTTTAATATAGCGCATTACCTGAAGAAGACTGTAATGTAAGAAAAAGTAAGATAAGTCATTCTATTGAGCTGCATGTTCCAAATTTCTCAGAATTTTGGTTATTCATGTTATGAATATGTATATATTCGTAACAATACAACATTCACATTAAAAGAATGAAGGTCACTGTCGGATATAGGCTGTGTACGTAATGTACATATTTATATCTTCAAAACAATCTGCATATTTTAATGACTGTTTGCTTCTGGTGCATTTTATCTTTACAGGACAATACAAAGTCTTTTTAAAAGACTTCTTTATCAAAACAGACTTTAAAAAAAAATAGCCAGAGATACTTCATAACAAAAGGCTGATGGTCAATTATAGGAAGGTTGCTATACTTTTAGTGAATTAGGTTACTTTGTGTGAAATGTTTCTTGGAACAATGAGTGTCCCCAAGGAACCTAGTGGCAAAAATTTTAGCATTAAAGGAGATTTAGAAAGCAGATAGGGGAAAAAAGAAAAAATACAAAGAAAACTTTTAAAGAAAAAAACCACCAGGAAATAAAAATATAAAGAGGACAGTTATCAACCATACTAATTCTGGTGTATTAATCATGGTTACTGGTTTGTTGGTCCTTAACACAAAGTAACTGAGAAACCTAAATAAAAATATGTTTGTGACTGCCTGAGTTCTTATAGATAGTACAAAAATGGCAGGGTGATATTTAACAGGAAATAAGTAACTGTAGGGAGTAAATAAAAGTTATTTAAAGTTTCTTGGATTCAAAGGAAAAGTGCTACCTGGCCAAAGTGGGCTTCAACTAGGCTAGTGGCAGCTTCAGCTGAAGCCTCTCTATGGGAAGGTTGCTTTAAGAAACAGAATAAAATGGCTGTCAGCAACATCAGCAGTCACTAGCCATAGGATATCAGCAGAGCTGGAGTGAATTAAAGTTAATCAGAAGACTTTTGTTGTATAGCCTAAAAGAAAGACATTTCTAACTGGTTACCTATCCCACTTACACTTACCTGTCCAATAGGAAAGTCAACCAAGCAACATGTCTAGAATATTAATAATAACAGAAAGAAGCATAAACCAACACAAATTAAACCAGATTATAATCTTCATTATAGTAGTATTATCAATATCACAATGATCACCATCAATAAATATTGTTTGAGGGATTATTTCATTTTCACATTTGTGGTGGTTGAAAAAGTTAAATGAAGCAGGAATACAGCAAATAACCAAGGCAAAGCAATTAAAACACAGTAGAAAATAGTAAAATTTAAGTATTCCTGAATCAATTGCAAAACAAATTATTAAAATTGTTAAAAATGTAAATAGCATGGGGAATGTTATGTTTTGAGGACTGCAATCCCTAAATTGAGAAACCACTGAACTGAATCAGAGTGAAATTTCTGAAACTGATGACAGTAACAATTTTTGTCTTTTATGTCTCAATTGTGTCAAAGTGTATTTTCCCTTTGTTGATCTTTCACAGTACAAGCTGGTAAGTCTTTTTCACTGCTATTATTCCATCTTTTCCAAGCAGCACTTGGCTTCTCTGTGGTTCCTCATTAAATTTCTTTATGTGCCAGTTTCCCTTATTGACTGAAGTTTCTTTTAAAACTTAAATTTTAAGAAACTCTGCTTGAAAGACATTGCCTCCTGTTTAAAGGCATAAAACTCTGTCTCTAAACAGTTTTATTGTGCCTTTTGGGGCAAATTCGGCATCACTCTTGAGGTCATGAGAACACACAGCCTTTATACAAGGCAAAGGTCATGCAGTTTCCAGAAAAGGAAGAGAAATAATGTTCATGAAAAATATGCTTTGGAGTACCCATTTTTGAGGCTCATCCTTTACCTCAGGGAGATTTTGTCATCTCCTTACTGTCAAATTCTTGGAACACATCCATCAACCTTATTTACACTATAAAAAGCAAACAAACTAATAAGCAAACAAACTGAAAGGGGTTTTGGTAAGATTGGAGATAAAAACAAGTAATCTTTACATTTGCATTACTTCAAAACAATTTAAAAATAATTTAAGAACTTGTATCCTCTTATCTGCTTTATTCTCCAATAGAATCTTTTGCTAATTTTGACATCTCTAAACCCTAGATGGTGATCAAGTTACTTCATGCATTGTGGACCACATATTTCCCTCTCTTATTTTATTCATACAGCCAGCAACATTGCCCTGATAAAAAAATCTTGGTGAAAGACGGATTTATGTGGCATAGGTGTCTCAATACCTTGAAAAGAGAAAATAGAGATTGAGAACCATATTTGTAGGAATAAATTGGCATCTGCTGCTGCAGAGCGGGTAGATATCTCCCTTTTATTTCTGACACTTGACTAGACCTTGAAATAAGAAATAATGAGCACCTTTGCAGTTAAATGTTTGAAGGAGAATTTAGAGGGAAGTGAGAAATGTGAATATGAGACTGACTAGAACAGCCAAACTGAAAAGGAAAGAAACTTCTCACACCATAAACAGCAAGAAAAAGACAATATAGGAGGGATGATAATATTTCTATATAAATACCATGCATACACTTTCCCTGCTCACCATTATAGAAAAAAAACTTTCTTGCAACAGAACAGAGAGGAGGGATTGACAGCAGAAAAATAAGAAAGACAACCATATTAGGAGACCCGTACAATCCCCCCTAGACTTGCACACAGCAGTGATATGTTTGGACTCATCAGGTTATTAGTGAGGCCTGAAAGCTCTTGTGCTGGAGTTTTAAACAAAGCACTGCTCTGTCACCCAGGTTCAATGTGTGACTACTATCTATTTAAACTTTATGACTGCCCACCTGCAAAACATGGAAATGCATAGATCTTTTATATATTGATAAAGCTGGATATTTTAGCCCCATGATACACTGGATGATGCCAAAAGGACTTGGCTGGGGTCCAAAATACTCTTGTTCATAATGTTAGAGTGTGAATTTGTATTTCCAGGTTGTTTGATTGATAGGTTGTATCAACCATCATCTTTGTATGTATATGTGTGGAGGGAGAAGGGATGGGTCAAACCTCATGGAGGTGTGATGGCGTCATATCCCTCATGGCAGGCCCCTGGAACACACATGGGGAAGCTGTCAGTCACAAACAGCCCTGGAAAACTATAACACACCACACCTCCTGGAGCCCCTAACCCAGCTCAGATTGGCAGGAACAGGGAGAACATTGCCCATCAACCTGGCCTGGAACCCCAGAGTGGCTGAGGGCCAGACACCCTCCCTTGAGGGGTTGGCCAGACCAGATAAAATCAAAGGTCACATGTCATGGCCTCACTGGCAAAGGATCAGTAAACCATGCTCTATACCTATGCATGGATACTGCAGCCATTGCTGCTTCCTTTATGGCAAGGCTACCTGGTTCATAGTCCCTCAAATTTCCAAGCTCCCTAGAACCTTCTGTTGTCAACAATAAATATTGATTTTACTGTTATCAGTCCAAGTGTGAGGTGGTGTGATTTGTAAAAGGAGATAGTTTGTGAATAGGCCTGAACTTGCCATCCTTATTGATGTCTATGAACTAATCTCAGGGACTGTATTTTCTTGCTTTCTTAATATCAGAAACAGAAACATTTCTGTTCAGAAATACTCACTTCTTTTGATCTACTTTTTGCTCCATAATGTTGATTATTTCAGCATCAGTACTGCTAGTCATCAGGCTGCTCACTAGTTTTTCCCGCTGCCCACTATCCATCTGAAGTTTCTCTTTATTGTTTTTTATTTTTTATAAATAATCATAGTTTTTTTCTACATTTGAACTTGTCTTTAATAAATTCAAGTACTGTTGGAAATGCAATTTGGTTTAGAAATATCTCCCTCTTAATTTTTGTTTAGCTTGCTCAGTGGTCCCTGTTGTCTTTGACAAAACCTTTAAAGTATTCCCAGAACTGCACTGACATTGTCAATGATGCTAGCATAAAACACCAACACGGAAATAAAAATAACATGATTCTCTCTGTGTTTTAATTCAGTTGGAAAATGAGGAGATAGTAGCAGGGTGGGAAATCAATGAATACCAAATGGAAGAAGACAATGTGGCTCAGGGGGAAATATTTTGCAGTTTAATTGTAGACATTAGGATTGAAGAGATTAAAACCATTAGGTACTGGAGAACTGAAATCCATGGGAGTTAAAGGCAATCAGCACCTCCCTGAGCTATTCACCATCTCCTGTAACAAGACCACAAAACAGGGCTGGTGCTTTAGGCTGACCTCTCATACTCTAGGATAAGAGAGCTCTACCAATACTGCATCATAATGTGAAGTACCTGTACTTGCAGCCTCAAGGTGTCTTAACTCAGTCAGTTATTTTACAGAGGAGTGCACTACTAATAGCTTAGGCTGATCAGTATTATATGTTGCTTTTTAATCTTGCTGGTCTCTATAATATTTTTATTTCAGAAGTAAATCATGTGATTCTGTGATGTTTCTTCTTTAAATCCTTTGATGGCCAGTAAATTAAATTTATTTACAATCTCCTTGTAACAGAGAAAAACTAAACACATGGAAGAAAGCTAAAATACAAATCTAAAATATAATTTCAAACAAATACTTTGAAAAACTGTTTGGTTCATCTTTTTTCTAATCAAACAGTGGGCAATACAACTACTTTTATAATTTTTTACTTTTCAATTCCTTCAAAAGTGAATTATGGCTTTTTAAATTACAACAAATTTAAGTCCAATTCAGACAGCACTGACCAAATAACATAGGCATTTAAAGAACAAACAAACAAACAAATAAATAAATAATACATGCTCCACTAAAGGTTTTACTAAAAAGAAAATAAAATATAAATTATGCATATATGTTGGCTTGAAAAGTTCACCGGAGATGACTGTAGTTATCCCTCTGAATTTTCTTCCAGTAATGCCTGAGGCAGAACTCCTGCCTGTTTTCCTAGGTCCTGACAGAAGACCCAGGTACTTTTCTGTTCTGTTTGCTGTAAAGTGCTCCATTCCCATAATGGAACAATAGAAAATAGTCTGACAAAACTGAGCATTGCAGACTATTGTACTGGATGTTGTACTGGTAATATCTAAAGGAAAGAAAAAAATGCCCAGAAAAAACCCAACCCAAACCAAACAGAAACAAAAAATTATCACCCCCCCAAAAAAAAAATCCAACCCAACCCAAACAATAAAGAAACCCCAACAAAACTATCCCCTCCCAAAAAATGAAAACAGAACAGAACAAAAAAGTAACAAAAAAACTAGGAAAAAAGTATCTTTCATAGTTAGCTATAGTGAAAGGCTTTGCAACAGAAAGAACAATTATTTTTATTTATATTATTTTCTTAAGTAAAATAGATTCTTTTCAGATGTAAAAACAAAATTTCACACACGGAATCTGATTGCAGTATAATGGGGTCATGGGGACTAACAGGTCTTTGGTACACATAGTACTGAATATTTATTAATAGTGTCTTTAATTTTTACAGAATCAAAGAAAGTTGTTGTATCTGATTGGACTGAGGTTATTTCCATTTGTTCTGATACAGTCTTTCTGAGAGAAGTTAAGTTAATGTTTAGAATGCAGAAATATTATCCAGGATCTACATCTACATTATTTTATTATTTTACCTTTTTTCTTTCTGAAAGTTGGCCATTTTAGGAAACTAAAATGAAATAATTAATAATTTTGATATTAAGACCTGTTATGCTTGGCTATTGAAGTTTCTTGACAAATTCTCAATTTCTAAATAATAAAATACACCATTCCAAATATTTTGTAAAACATAGATATTACTCTTATCAATATAATTTTTAAAGTGTGACAATACGTTTACAGGGCCATTTTTGCTTTAAAATTGAAAACAAAATATCTGTGATACAGAAGGATTTTTCCACTTTATGACATTTTCGTAACAAGACAAGTGCTCTCTTACATGTGTTTTTAGTGTTTTTGTTTTAGTTACACTACATGTTTCCTTCAGGCTGTACAACAATGCACCTAATGCTAGTATCAACCTGCAGGATGAATATGTACTGACCACATGAGCTCTAAAAAACACTAAAGGACTGAGAGACAGAATAATCAAGAAAAATAAACACTAGAAGAAGGAAGTTTTTATCCCTGAATTTGACACTGAGTTTCTTGGAGCCTTGTCCATATTTCAGCTTCCTTGTATAAAAAAGAACAAGACATAGTAATTAACCAATGCTATATTATTTCAATACTACATTAGTGCCAAAGTGTTCTGAACTGAACTGGATAATATGTGTTAAAACATTTGAAATGCAGTTGCAAATGCAGAGACATTTATAGTGCATGGGGTAACATCAGACTGGCATCCAGTCACTAGTGGGGATCTGCAGGGCTCCATCCCAGTTCTTTTCAACATCTACATTAACAATGCAGGACTCAAGGGAATACTAAGTTGAACAACACCATATGGGGAAGAACTGTCAATGCCTTGAGGGCAGAGAGGCCCTGCAGAGAGACCTTAATGAATTGGAGAAATGTACAATCACCAACAGTATGAAGTTTAACAAGGGCAAGTGCTGGATTCTGCTCCTGGGACAGGGCAACCCTGGTTATGTGTAGACTGGGGAATGAGAGGCTGTTGAGAAGCGCTACAGAAAGGGACCTGGGGATACTGGTCAATGGCAAGTTGCACATGAGTCAGCAGTACCCTGGCAGCCAGGAGGGCCAATCATGTCCTGAGGGACATCAGGCCACACATCGTCAGCCAATTGAGGGAGGGAATTCTCCTGCTCTGCTCTGCACTGGTGTAGCCTTACCTTGAATATTGTGTGCAGTTTCGGTCACTGCAATGTAAGAAAAACATCAAGCTATTAGAGAGTGTCCAAAAGAGGGCTATGAGGATGGTGAAGAGTCTGAAGGGGAAGTCTTATGAGGAGTGGCTGAGATCACTTCGTTTGTTCAGCCTGGAGAAGAGGAGACTGAGAGGAGACCTCATTGTAGTCTTCAACATCCTCATGAGAGGAAGTGGAGGGGCAAGTACTGACCTCTTCACTCTCATGACCAGTGACAGAACTTGAGGAAATGTCATTAAGCTGAGTTGGGGAGATTTAGATTGGATATCAGGAAAAAGTTTTTCATGGTGGTTTGGCACTAGAGCGGGCTCTCCAGAGAAGCGGTCACAGCACCAAGCTTGTCTGAGTTCAAGAAACGTTTGGACAACAGTCTCAGGCATGTGGTGTGCTTCCTGAGGTGTCCTGTGTAGGGCCAGGAGTTAGACTTGATGATCCTGATGGGTCCCTTCCAGCATGTTCTATGATTCAGATATAAAAGGGCTCATTATGCTCATCAAATTCAGTCCATGGTGGCATAAAGCCATGTAACACACAGTTTGGAAATAAGTATTTCATGTATATCATTAATCAGTAAATATGACCTTACATCCTGTGACAAAACACTCTTATAAGCATATAAAACAGAAGCAAAATCTATAACACACTTCAGGAAGAGAGCACAATCCTAGCAATCAACTCATAGCTGTGCTTTCAAGACCTATTTTTACACTTGTTACTATTTCATGGGCTATCACAAATTGAATCAAACCAAGATGCTTAAAGCTGGAGATAATATTCCAGCTGAGACATTAGTAGCACTTAGGGGAAAAAACTGTGTCTTCAAGGGGTTTTTTTCAGGTAATAGTCCAGTTCTTACCTCATTAAGTTAAATGAGTTTTCATCATTAGTGTGATATTGTTGATTAATGTTTGGTGTGACCGTAATTCTATTCACCACCATTTTAACAATTTCTGCAGTGCTGCTGCCTAGACAGGTTTTCTACACCCTGTTGTTGTACAGCCACTTACATCTAATCATGTGTATTTTTCCTTACTAGATTAGATCCTAATTTCCCACACAATTTCTCACATTTGCCAAGATTATTGAGATATGTACTTCCGCCCTCCCATATTTTTTCACTTTGTCAAAATTTAACTTTGTTGATGATTTTAATTATCAGGGCAGTTATTCTTTCTTTAGTGGTACCAGACTTACATAACCCTATTTAATATATTCCGCTTCAAGACTGTATTAGTCTCTGGAAAATATTCTTGCCAGTTAGGTGTTCACATCATAACAGTCTCATTTTCCTAGCTTTCTTATGAGAATTCCATGTAATAGTGGCAAAAGCTTGCTGCAATGAAATATGAAATGAAATATCTAACACTTCCTTTCTATTCAGAAAGTCTATTACTCTCTCACAGAAGGAAATTAGTTTAGTTTGATATGATCTAGTCTTCACAAATTCATGTTGGCTGTTGCTCTTCTTTTTATCCACCAGGTGGATAAATTTGCACCTTTTTTTTTTTTTTAGTCTGTGCATTCTATTGTTTCTCCAGGACTGGATGAAAAGCTGGACATGACCAACAGTGCGCACTTGCAGCCCAGAAAGAAAACCACGTCCTGGGCTGCATCAAAAGCAGTGTGGCCAGCAGGTGGTGGTGGCTCTGCCTCTCTACTTTGGCCTTGTAAGACCCTCCCACCTGGAGTGCTGTGTCCAGCTCTGGGATGCTTAGCACAGAAAAACATAGACCTGTTGGAGCAGGTCCAGAGGAGGGCCACAAAAATGATCCAAGGGATAGAAAATTCTCCTACAAAGATAGTCTGAGAAAGGTGGGACACCTCATTGTAGCCTTCCAGTACCTAAAAAGAGCTTATTGAAAAAATAGAGAGTGACCTTCTACATGTGCAGATAGTGACAGGAAAAAGGGGAATAGCTTTAAACTAAAAGAGGAAACATTAATATTAGATATTAGGAAGAAATTTTTTACTCACAGGTTGCCCGGAGAAGTTGTGGATGCCTTATCCCTTGAAATGTCTGAGGACAAGTTGGATGAGCTTCTGAGCAACCTCACTGTGGAGAATAAAGAAGTTGAGCAACAGCAATATGAGAAGTGGATTGAAGCATTGATGGAATTAACCACGGAGGAAGACATGATTTAGTATTTTCAAGCCAAGCACAGAAGGGATGGACTTTATTATCCAAGTTGTGGTTTAATATTTTATAAGTGTTAAGGTGTTATGTCCTTTGAAATTTTACAGAAATCCTCTCATTTTATCTACCCCAGTCATCCCTCAGTTCCTATTGGTTAGTTTCTGCTGCAATGCAGATCTCCCTTATATGGTTACACTCCTCCCCATTATCTCATATAAAGTTGTAATCCCTCCCACGTTTCCCATGTTAAGATAAATCTCCTCCCACGTTCTCCATATTTGTAACACCCCGCCTATCCTTCCAGATCCTTCCTTGCTCCCCTTATAAAAGGGAGGAGCCATGTTCAATTGGTGTTTACTCTAATAAAGGTTCACTTTGTCTATAATCCTACTTCGAACCGACCATGTGTGAACTTTCCCTCATCCCTAAAGGGTTGTAATACCTCATCTAGTGGAAGGTCTCCCTGTCTGTGGCAGGAGGGTTGGAACTAGATGACCTTTAATGTCCCAAACCGTTGGGTTTGGGATGTGATATGATATGAATCATATGATAACATATGATTCTATGTTAACCTGATAGATCTATAAGTTTTTGATCTCTGATAAGTCCGATTTGTAAAGATGAATTGTCTTTGTGTTTATCCAGGCCACCGTAATTTTTTCAGTACCTAAAAATACTTCTGACAGTTTAAGGATTTCATTAACATATCTTCGCATAAGTACTTCATCAGCTCTCACTAATTTTTATGGGAAATACTGTACCTAAATATGATGCCTAATGTTTCCATACCCTGTTGTAATCTGACTTCCAATTCCTCTATTAATGATGGTAGTGACTTTTTAAAGAAAGATAGAATTGGAAAAGGTATCAAATTGCTTCCCTTACCAAAGTCATTGGTTGATACTTTATAGTTCCTTTTCTCTTCTGCCCATCAGTAAGACATTTCATTTCTTGGTTTTCCTCCTATAATGAGGTTTGGAATTATCTTTTTGTTTACATATTTGAAAATTATAAAGGCGTCACCAATTAACAATAACCAATATAGCGCTGGATTTGCAAAGCTGGAATAATTAAATATTTCTGATATCAAAGTAACAATAGAAGAAAAAGAAACGTAAAGTGTTATTTGAAAATCAAGACAGCTTGGTAAGTGATACCTTTATCTAAAACTTCCAATGGTACCATAATACCTGTATGACTCTCCAAAGAATAAATATGACAATAGCATGGGGGAATATCATATTCCTCCACACCCTATGCATGCAGAGGCCTCTTGGAAAATGTGCAGAGGGCCAATATCTGAATGTCTGCTGATGTACCAGTACATTTATTGCTACAGCAATGAGGCACTTCTACTGCCTGTCACCTATGAACAAACATGTTCTTGAAAACCATCCCCAGCTGCACCTTGCACTATGCTTCCATATTGACTGTCTATACTGACAGGAAATTCACTTCTGAAGGCAGCTTTGAAATGCTCCCATGCAGAATGTAGTGATACTCCTGGAATTGATGCATAGTGTGCATCAAATTGATAATATCAATTTATTTTACTTTAAAAATAATTACAAATGGAGGAGAGCAACAAGGATTGTGTGCAGTATAGTATGAAACTGAAATTAAATGTTCTTGTTGCAGGAATTTTTTGTCTAGTATGAGGTGACCACCAACAACTGGTATTGCTGTTGCTAGGAGCTATCAAAAGAAATGTCACTCTTCACAGCAAGTGATGAAATTTGACATATGGCATCAAAGGATCATTAAAACTACACCTGCTGCAGAGGAGCTTGTGTCTTTTGGGAGACTTTCAAGCAGAAAAGGTTATTCCAAGAATGTAAAAGGGTATGCCTTATTTTCTTTATTTCTTAATAGGTAATTAAGAAGCAGTAAAAGTAAGAAAGATGATCAGAAAAAGAATACAAAGGAAGATTCAGACTTCTTGCTTTTAAATGTTTTATGAAGAAAAAGTAAGAAATTACTGAGCAGTTCTTTATAGAATCCACAATAACGCAGTTGATGATAAATCATTAATACACATAGCTAGAAAGGTTCACTATCTTCTCTCAAAGTTCAGTACTGTATTCTACAGCTATTGCCTTAATGAAGCTGTTCCTTTAGTTTTGATGACATTTTAAAGTGTGAGTATTGAAGATTTTGGTCAGAAGCTTGAAACAATTTGATATTCAGTTCATCATATACACATTGAAGTATGTATAAGAAAATTACTGTTGACTTCAGTAGAAGTCAGCACTTCACTTTCCGAGTCACCACGGAATTTACACTGTAGAACTCTATTTCAAAGTAATGAAGATTTCTGTTGTAATTATACTTGTGATTTTATTCCTGAATGAGAATGGAATTTTCATATCTTCTCCTATATTTCACCTCATATAGTTCTTACTCTTGTTTCAGACAAATAAATAAACACATAAAGCCTTGTTATTGCCTGTGAAGATTTCTTGAGAGTTATTGATAGAAATTAATACACATAGAGAAAGGATTCAAATAAAACTTTTCTATAAAAATTATTTTTATAAATTTACACTCTGTCCTTACTGGGAAGACTGAAAATCAAAACAGTTTGGAAATATATTTAAAAAAAAAAAAAAAGGAAGATGAAAAGAAAAAGAAGAAAAGAAAAAGAAATAGTGTTTATGTGTATTTAGTGATCACACAGAAAAAAACCCCTGAACTATTACTAATTATGTTGCTTCACTGAAATGGATATAGTGACAAAATCTTTCATATTTTTGCCTCTTCTCCTCTGTGTTTTCCATGAATTAGATGTCTAGGGACTCCCAAACTTTGTTTTATTGCTACCTCTGCCATAAACTCCCAGGTAGCTGTAGCCACCTCATTGCCCCTGCATTTCATTTTATCAGTCTGCAAAATAATGGTAGTGTTACTGAAAAAGTACAAGGTATTACTATCTGTGTTTCTCTTTAATTCCTTTAATCTAATGTACTTTGAACCTTTCCATGGAGAATATTGCATATATTGACTCCTGTTAACATATACATTCTATAGTGACGGATGAACAATTCCATAGGACAATTCATAGAATCACAGAATATCTGAAATCGAAAGGGACCATAAGAATCATCAAGTGCAATTCCCTGCTTCTTGTACAAGCATATGTTTACATAACCATAAAACATTTCAGTTTCATTTTAAATAACCTTAATTTTTAATTCTGACAATAAATGAAAAAATATAATGCAGTGTTAAAAAACTCTGCAGAGCAAATAGACATGGATTTAAGACAGTGACATTAAANCGTTAAAAAATTCTGCAGAGCAAATAGACATGAAAGCTGTTGAACAATGCATCTGATGAATCTCCTGTGACCAAGATTTCGTTTTTTGGCATGGATTCCAACAAGCCTTTTGCCCCATTTATTTTTGTTGTAAAGTAAAGTGAGCTACCTTTATCAAGATGACTCAAAATCATGATTCATTATATAACATTCCGATCCACAGCCCTACAAGATAATAATGATGAAGCCACTAAGCAAAGAGTTGATTTGCACAATTCTGTTTTCTAACAAAGAAAACAAAGTTTGATATATTTCCACTAATCTTTTTTAATGCTGGATTTAAGACAGTGACATTAAAAAGCGGGAGCGGGGGGCCTAGATCTTAGAACTGCTTCAGAGTCAAAGTTTACAAAGTCAGTCTTTAGCTAGAGCAGATAAGGATTTCTACAGAAGACTTTTGACTATGTTTAGTTCTGTTCTTCAGGAGACTAGAGAATAAGAAGCAAAGTTTCTCAAATCTGAAGCAGTTTATCAAAAATCCAAGGGATATACAGATAATTTTGTCACAGTAGTGATAAAAGAAGTTTTAGGTTGACTTTCTCTTTTGTAATAGGCAAATACAGAGCTACAGAAAGTGATTTGTTAATCATACTCTTGGAGCTAATTTACAATGAAGATGTGAACTTAAAAAAACCATTCATTTCAATGACATGACTGGAATAGGAATGATACGTCTGGAAAAAGACCACAAAAACTTTTTCAAATGGCTTGAGAGAATGTGCTGTCTGGGTTTAAATCCAGGCATTGGAGTGGAGTATGTTAAAAAAATGCATAAAACTCAAAGTGCTGGATGTATTTTATAGTATTTCCTTCAAACAGCATTATTTCAAGGTCAGAATCAGCTACAGCCCAATAAATAAGTAATATTGAGCAATTATGTTATGATTAATAAAGGAACACCTATTATTTTCCAGTTTAACTAAATCAAGGACAGACTAGGAAATAAGTGACTAAATTTGGAAATGCACTGCTATAGATACCATGCAGTGGAAAAGGGTCCCATAGCAGCAAGGCCTGCTTTTTTAGTCTTCCCTATTTTAGAGAGCCACCTTGAGAAAGCTGCAAATATGTTTGGTGGGCTTGCTTGCTTTCTTTTTTTTTTTTTTTTCCCCAGTTTGGTGTGACAAAACCAGTAAAAATGTGCAGAACCAGTCTAGACCTTGTCATCACTCTGCCTTGTTTTTTCAACATATCACTGGAACTTGTGAGAATTTACTAATTGTGTCCATTCAGTGCTTTGAATAAAACTGTATCTTTGAGATTAACATGTTTATAGATGAAAACCTCACACATATGTTTTTAGGGAAATTATTCTTCACGCATTCAAAATAACCCTGCTCTGAGTTAAAGTTCTGAAAATTACCATATCAGCCCATTTTGGATGAATCTGCTGGTAACAAAACATTTCAGGCTGATAGTTCAAGAAAACTGTTTTATGAATATCTCCTATTTAATTTTCTTTCACTTTCCTTCACCAATACTCCTGACTGTGATTCAAGAACAACTAATTCAGGGATTAACTGTGAAACCTAGATGTATGAATTCATAAATCTATTTATTAAGCCTGCCAGGAGGAATGTTAATTCTGAAGACTATTTTTTTTTATTGGAAGTCCAGTAAGTCTACTGGAAGTGAACACTAATTAAGCCTATTTGAGGATCATGAAATTGTAATAAATTTTTTATTAATAGTAATCAGGTTCAAGTTTTAAATTATACTAGTTAAGAGCTGAAAATTTCAAAGCCTTTGGTTTTCTCAGGATTCACCCAGTATTACCAGGTGTTTCTTCTTTCTTTCTTTTTTGTTACTTTGAACAGTTAGTTCCTCTTATCCAAATCTTTTTTTTGCTGGTAATCTACCCTTCACACAACCACATTATTATGTTTGTGTCTATGTGTGTTTTATGCAAATTCATTCAACTGAATCCCAGCATTTGTAAAGGTAATGTATCATTATTTTACATTCCAAAGGACACAACATATAAGTAGCAAGACTGTGTATTAGTGGCTTTCCCACAAAACAAAATTTCATGAAAGTTTCTTTTTCAGGGTAATTGTAATGTCTAGAAATTGAGTATGCAGAAACAGCAACTTTTTTTTCCTCTGATTGATGAGTGAAATTTAAAACTAAACAACACATTTAAATTTTCACTAAAGGAAGAAAAAGATACTTTGCACTATTAAGTTCAACTTTTATTGTAAGTATCTACAAGGAGAGGAATTGATTTTAAACCTAAAATACTGATCTAATTTTCTTACCAGTATGGGCTTAGATATTCACCTGTTTTTTGGTTGGGAGGTTATTTTAAATCTAGTTTAGATTGACAGTATCATCTTCAAACTGCTAGTTTCAATTGTATCTGGAAGTCACTTGAAGACTGGAAGTCCAGGGGGGATAAATGCAGGAAATGGTGTGTAAAATTCTGAAATGAGTAGTAGCCTTTTCTTCCACACACATAGGTATTAATGTCTGCAATGGAAGTTCTTCAGTAACTTGTCTCCAGCAGCACATTATGTATACTTTTCTGAAATACAATAAATTGCTTCTCCTAAATTATGGCTATAATCAGGGCTCTGGAGTTCAGTTCTATTCATCACAAGTTCTGTATCTCAGTGGTTGATAAGATGGTGGTTCTCATTAAGCTTAGATTACACCTATCTGTATTATAATGTCTTTACCTCTTTCCAGAAATATCTGCAATGAAGTCACGTGGAAAAAAAATCCATCTGTAATACAGACTTTTGGTATTATGGTAGACTGATACAACTATCAAACTATCAATTTTGAATGTTTATGTTTGTTTATCACAAAGAGTTCATAGTCTTTCATGACCGATATGCACTAAAATAGGGAAAGGCAAACAGTAGTCAGTAAAGTATAATGCATTGTTGACAGATCTCAGCGTGTACAGTGTAGTGTCCTGACCCCAGTTCTGAGATAGGAAGCATGAAAAAGATGAATCTTCGTTGTGCTGAAGTCAAGTCTATTTTTCTTTGATGAAAATAAAGAAAGAACTCCAGGATCTGAAGATGGGAGATATTATTTATTTTTGAAAATCCCATTTTACATTGGATAATGAACCCACATTTTGGTTTGTGTTTCTCCTCTAGTATCTTCATAGTTTCTGTTATTGCTCTTTATAGTATCTGCGTTTTAATTGTTTGCAAACTAGTTTCAGTTGTGTTTTCTGAACTCAGCAACTGCATAGATAAGAATGATATAAGAGCTTTCATAAGAAATAGAATTCATAAGAATTCTATAAGATGGAGGAGAAAACATTAGCTTCTTTTGTTCATGGTTCCCCAATACAGTAAATTAATGACCTAAAAACATAGTTTCATTTGTTCTCCTTTGCAACATTTATTTACAGGTTCATAGTAAAGATTATGTCTAGTCTGGTTATAGGGTTACTATGGAAACTTCATAGCATTTCTTAAATCTCTATTATTGTATCCCATTAGTTCCTCATCACACTGGCAAATACTTGCCAAAAGAGTCTTCAAAAATATGTGAGGAAAATTCAGGTGCCTAACCATTACTGATACCTGTTAAAATTAAAGGGACTGAAGCTCCAAACTTACAAAATATCATGTTAACTGTCAGTAATAGTGCATTCTTGGATTATTTGTGCATAATAGTTTACTTATGTTAAGTTTTAGGGGTTTTTTTTCCAAGTTTCAGGTAATCTTTCAAACATTGCATCATTTCTCTTTGTAGTGGCCTAGAAGTGCAGTTTCAAATTACTATTATACCAGACAAATTGATTGATACATGTCAGTGAGAACATCAGTTGTTATCTTTCAGAATATTTAACATGATTATTTCAAAAACATAAAGAGATTATTTTGGCAACTTTATCTACTTTAAAACAGCTTCTCCATCTGGCTACAGTTTGATTGCATGTTTCAAATATGGCAGTAAATAATATGTTACTATGAAATGTAAGTGATGCCTCAGCTGGTAATGACAAATTCACATAATTTGGCTGTTTAACTTTCATCATGCTAATTGGCTCACTGCTTTACGATAGCCTACTTTAGAAACAAAGAAGAATAGTATTTCAATTCTAATGTGAAACTCCTCTTTTAAATTCATCATTCAAAGCTACATTCAGTGTGAGTGTAGTGGCAGCAACTGTAAGCTGAAGTTATGCTTGAACATTTCCCTATCCTTTCTTTTGAAGTTTATTCCATCTGAAAATTTCCCAAGTAAGCAAAGAACCTATATTTGAAGAAACTGAGACAAGGCTGCTTTCCAATTAAATTAGTGAGTTTCTAGCAGTTAAAATCTCTCTGCATTATCAATAATCCTTCTCTTGTCTTCCCTTTCCATAATTCAAATTAAGAATATAGCTTTGATTTTCACTTGAACCCATTTTGAAAGAATTTGAATTGTTATATGTGCTATTACTGACCCACCGAGCAATAGTTTAGTTTCAAAATGTTTATTGCTTTAAATTTTTATTTTTGATTCCTTATCAGTTAGAGTGCCCTTTGTTTAATGTTATGAAGTGTTAAAAGAAATGTGAAAATGGCGTTAAGAACCTACTGCCACTTCTTTGACCAGTATAAGCCAAAGAGTGGAAACTGTAATTCTGCATAGTCCCTGAATGAATTTTGTGTTTCAGGTTTAATGATTCAGATGCATATTCAGGTGTGTATTTCTATTTCTTTCAATCACACACACCACCCGCACCCCTGGCACTGCAAATTAGTTAAGATGGAGATTTATTCAGAAAGCGAGGAACACAGTCATTCCTTTTGGCTCTTCTACACGTGTATTGGAAGGGAATCACTCTATCAAGGCAGGACCAAAACAAGGGACTAAGATATGAGATTTAAGGCCTTTAGGAGGCAATATCACAGAGGCTGCACTATGCCTGCTATCTAATTTTATTCGCTCTGTTGCTACTACAGCAAGGGCAGTGTTAGACATATTTACGAAACCTCTTCTTCTTCTTGAATGGGTAACCATGTAATCCTAGCACTGTTTTAGGTCTGAAGTTACTTAATTACTGAGAAGAATAATATTAGGACTATCATATTTACTTCTGAATATCCTTAGTTGGGAAACTAACTAATTATTAAAAATAATTTTTGACGAAGGAGAACTGAAGTCCACCCTGAATTCAGCAAGGATGTTCTAAAGCCTTCAGTTATGTGTGAAATATTCTTACCATGATTAAAACCAGAGAAAAGGAACGAGCTGAAAAAATATTTTTATAGATAAAAAGGGTTTGATGACTTTGGTCTCCAATTCATGAAGAATGTAAAGAAAGAAACTACAAATGTTTACTGTAATATTTCTATAATATAACAAAATTATAAACTTATCCAATCTCTGTTCAATGGTTTATGTAATCTTTCCTTTTAAACAGCTGGAAATCTTTTCAACTTTGAAGAAATTGCATCTTTTCTTCTATCCTCAAAAGGAGACAAAGATGTGCTTTCTATGTACTGCCATATCCAGTGAAATATATTACCCTCCAGCAGAATTATTCTCAGTTTCTTTTACTGATACATCATATCAGCTGTATATAACATTGTACTCTTTTTCCCAGCTGTATTCTTGAAACTGTAAGCCACTATACTGTCTACAGCACTGTCATAGTTAATCATACCCTTGTATATTTTCTTGTGATTTTGAAACCATCTTTTTCTTTGTTTGAGATCTAAACCTCACAGTTCATTGTCAAATAGCAACGAATATAAAACAGTATTGAGTACTCCTGAAAAGGTAGAAGTACCATTGTGAACCCTTGCTGCCTGTTGGTATTTTATCATTGTCACTAAAAACTTTAGTAGGATTGAATATCAGTGTTCCTGTCACTAATGACCATTGAATTTTGAGAAGTATCTGAAAGATGCAATATCTTCGTGTGTTATAGGATGCACTCCTAGGCAAATGGCTCACTTTGACATTCCTTTGAGATTAAATATTGAAATATTGAAGATTTGAATCCTTAGTTAAAGGACCATTTTTTTCTGAGTGTGACTCTGCTTCAAAATTTTTTCTCATCATTATTAAATCACCAGTTATTTCAGTCCTTTAAATGACTTAAATAATGTGATTTTTTTTAAAAATATTTTAAATAACACTATGTATAACCTTGCTCTGTAGACATTTTAGTGCCTTAGCATAGGAAAACTTGGCAAGGTGGTTGTTGTCAAGCAAATCTGAAGAAAGAAAAGTTGGCCCTTGAGTTACTTCTTTTGATTTCTAATAGCAAGGAAGATTTTTTTCATTGTCAGAGGAACCAAGACTTCTGCAGAGTTAGGAAATATTCAAGAATATTTCTCATAGTAATTCTTTAAAGATTCTTTAGTTAAGACTGTTCTGTCATAGGTTGTCATCACATTATATTTTCATTTATATGCAAAGACAAGAAAGTGTTCAATTTAATTCTTCATAATGTAGGTGAAAAATAAATTCTCATGAACCAGAGACATTTCTCTATGGACAAGATAAAATGAGGACAGAGAATTACCTCAGAATGTGGAATAGTTTTTCTTGCTTCAGAAGAGTTGATAATCCTGAATTAAGCCAGTGATTTACTTGTGCTACTTTCTGTAACATAATAAAAAATTTTTAGCCATTAGAGTCCCTATTATTGTACAATGCTTTCTGAAAGAAATTCATACACTTAGTAATACATTCCACTTTTTCTGAATGTTAATTTTTATAAAAATTAATAAGAATAAATAAAATTTAATATAAAAATTAATAAGAATAAAAATTAATCAGAAATACTGTTGAAATTAAGATGGATATTAAGAGATCTAAAAACCCCCAAAACCATACAAAAACAATGTCAGACTCCTCAATATCAAATTGTTGTGGGTTTACCCGCCCACCCTGAACTGAAATAGTCAAGTCCAGGTGAATTTCCAGAACAAAAGCCAATCAA